>JARJDX010113917.1:0-20273 GCA_030264735.1 Gymnusa sp. GC000175 | reverse complement strand
TTGAGATTGATGATAGAATCAAGCAATTATACCTCCAAAAATTAAAAATTAAAAAATTAACCCCTCAAAACATCCTTGAACTCATTGCCTTACATCGAGATGCCTCAAAAGAAGTTCTGGTTCCGTTTTTCCGCATGCTAAATGCAAGTATATCAAAAATCCCAAAAATTTTTTATGACTCAATATTGTTTTATCTAATTGCAGTAGATAATGAGAACATGATTTTGGCTTTCTTGCCAATCTTAAATTATCAACATTTAAGTTCCGATACAGCATGTGCATTAATTGAAAAGAGCTGCAAATGCGATTTTGTTGATATCCTTGCTCCAATTTTATATTCCAATCTTATACTTGATGGAACAATTCTATTTGATATTTTTAATGAATTGTTCCTCAGATACGGGGACTTTGTCACAAAGGTTTTTTTAATAAAATCTAGAGAATTCTTAAAATTAAGATTCAAGCAAGATGTTATTTTAGATTTATTAAAATTATTCACTTTGCTGAAATGTAATAATATCATCCCATATATATTTGATTGCCTTGATAAAGACAAACATCGTGATTGTTTGGATTTGTGTAAAGGCATAGAACTTAATCATTTTTCGATTATTGAAAGCTTATTCGAAGATTTGCAATATGATATTTTTGAAATAGGAGAAATTTCCAGTGCAATATTTTTGATGTTTTCAAACTTCGTTGATTACTATATAAAACTTTTTAATTCTGATTGTGGATCTCAATTAAAATTATTTGTAATATCATCTATCGAGATGATGCAACGAAAAGGTATATTGGATGAGTATATTTCCAAACCCAAATTGAAAGGCATAGTTAAAATGTACTTAAAATACGGGTCAAAAGAGGAAATTAGTACCCTATTGAATATTATTTATACTTCATGGGCCAGTGCATTTAACCTTGCAACTATTGAGACAATTATTGAAAATGCGCCATCTCAAATATATTCCGAACCAGATTCCAGCATCATAATTCCTGAAATAAAAAATTTGAGGCAGATTCCTGCAAATAAGTTTGACGGGACTGTTAAATTTTGCTTGAAGTATGGATTAAGAGCGATTTTTTCTTTCGCAAGCAAAGAATTTTTCGATTTAATTGGTTCATTTGATAAAGAGGAAGCACTTCCTATATTAGAAGAATATTCAAAATCGTTCAATTCAAGATTGAATATTGAAAATTAAATCTTTAACATTTATTCAAGTTAGCCTTGCGGATCAAATTATCTCAACTTATTTCTTTCTTAAAGAATTTGAAATGATTGGAATCTTAACACACTTTTTCTTGATCCAATCATTTAACTGTCTATTGAACTAAATGTATACCAAAAGGCATATAAAGAACCAGATACATTTATATCCCTTCACTTACATATATAGGATTGATGGAATTAAAAGATTAATAAATCATTATTCTCAAGAGCTAAATACGATTCTAATGTTGAAATCAGAGTTGATAATAAAATAGTAGTATTCAAAAGCAGTTAGGTAATAAACCTAATAATATTGTTTACTATGAAAACGCGGAGAACTAAAACAAAATCCTTGAAATAGAAATAGAAACTCAAAAGCAATTCCGGATTGTTTATATTAATAAAGCCTGAAGATATTGTATGCAAAAAAACGAATCGAGACTGATCCCTAAGTGTAAAAGATGAATCATGGCGGATGATATGATGGTGTTGCAAAATGTTTGCATTCCAAATACTTCAAGGAAGTATAGCAACTAAAATAGAATCCGCTAAATGATAATTAAATTTAAATATCGTTTGCTTTTGTTTATATTGTTAACTACCAGCGTCAATTTCCATGCTTGTTTTCCCTTAGGAATTGCGTCTTCTCCTTTTATTACTACAACTGTACTTTCACCCCTATCTTGCGATCCATCAATGCTTCCTTTTCTATATTTTTAAGATATACTTTAAAGAAATTTCTTTGGCACGATATATTGAATATATGATTGAATCCGTTAAGATAATATAAAATAAATTTATGGGTTAGATTTTGAATAATTTCGTTTTTCAGCAAGCCAAACCCCAAAAATTTTTTAATTTAGCTGATTCGTTTTTGCTTTTCAGGTGCTGGTACAACAATTAAATCTTAATTATTTATCATAACTTGATAGCGCCATACATACTGGTTCATTAACTTCACCAATCCTTTCTTCAGAACATTTCCGCTTCCAAAAAAATATTGGAACATTTCTTGTATTCCCAAGGGGATCAAACTATATATATATATATATATAAATGCAAGACAACCCGAAATTGTTTTAAGTAAAATCATTTCTATCATACAACTTCACATGCTCAATTCATCGAGTCCGTGCGCTATATCCCTATCCTACCCACGCGGCTTGGATTCCTATCTCCTTCCTAATAAGATTATTTTTCTACCATAGGCTTTATAGCCTTCCCATGAGTAGCCACTCAGCGGAATAAACAACTGGCAATGGGAAGTTTGTATGTCTATCTCATGGAACACGATGCCAGGATTTACTCCGAACCTTCCCAATCTCACATATATTAACAGGGAACATGCATTGTATTGCCATCAAACTATACGGAGCTAGCTCTCTCTACACATAAATTCCAAAATAATCTGATGGGGTGTGTGGACTCTTCAATTGTATATCCCGTAGCAGTCTGGCGATTATACTTTGTTTACCTGAAGTATGCCGGTCACTTCCTACTGAGATATTTTAGTACGCTGATATGACGCAGATTGATAAAATTCTATTAATTTCGCTTATTTAGGATTCCCTCCGGATTGTTACATCAATGCTCAGTGCCGACAGTGATCGGGCGATTGAACTATTTTTGGGAATTTCACATATAACGGTGATTTAACCAATCACACCGCTGAATTCAGCATCAATATGCTTATCACAGAGCTGCCGCAGCTCCAACGTTTCGTCTGTAGTCTAAAGATATACTTTCGGGTGATTTCTTCAATACTTTGGATGGGATGTATGCTTTGCTAATCTCTTTATAACAAATATATGCAAATTAGTGGAAACTGGCCTTTATAGTCAAGCACAACTGATCATATTAAAATTATGCAAAAAGTTCTAATTTCAATCCAAAATGTAACATTCGAGAGCAAATGGAAAAATATGAACAAAAATTTAAAGCCTATATTAGAATTTCTTTACAAACTGGTTAAGAACAAAACAAGTTTATATCAACGTAACAGTAAAGGGAAAGAAAATTTTCCACTTTAAATTAGTAGAAAAAATATAATTCTGAAATATGAGGAAATACAAGCCCATAATGTGAAGGCAAAGTTGAATGCCCCAATAGGGCCTGAAATAACGATATGCTGCTTTCTAGCCAATCATTTCACCAAATCGCAATAAAATAGTCGTTAAGTTATTCTAGATTTCACTTTTGAAAAAAATTATCAAACTACATATATTATTTGATTTTAATTGAACCAAATTTTATTAAAAATTTCAAATTGATTAATTCAATAAACGAATGTGCTTTCTTAATTTATTTGATTTAAGTTCTATAGATTCAAAAGAAATCGATCAAAAAATATATTTAGAACAACTTTAACGGTTTATTTTTTTATTCCTTCAAGGCATCTCATTTTCTTTCTCAATCCTTTTGAAAGGATCATTAAAAAGTATCAAAAATCCCTAAAATTATACGCTGAAAAAAATCAATTTAAAAATTTTTATTTGAAATTTCAGATCAACATAAATTTGAACCATGTTTTTTTTGTTAAAACTTGCATCAGCAGCGACAAATCTGCTCGCAACAGCTGGCAGGCTGAATGATCTGGAATTGCTAAAGCTGTTCATAAATGAGAAATTAGATACTTCAAACACGATTTGCTCAGAATGTCAAAATCTTGAATCTGAATCGAAGGATGAGTATTTTATTTTATGTTTGTGTGGAGAAAACCACCCATATCATATCGAATGCTCTCGCAATATTGTTAAAAGAGATGGGCCAAGCCACAAATGCTTCGCTAATATGATTGATTTCTTTGTGAAAGAAATTCTTTTTACCCATACCAATTTTCCGACCAAGGTAGATGAAGAGAAAATCAAACTGTCTCTTCAATTCATTGATCACATATCTCCTGAAGCTTTAGAAGAGCTGCTTAAGAAACAGACAAAATTGTATTCAAAATCAAAAAATGAGTTGAACAGTTTTCTTAAACTCATTAAAAATGTGAAAAAACGTAAAATGATTGAAGCTTTTTTTAAAAACACTTACCATTTGAGATCATCCGTTTCATCTTTCATAGACTCATTGAAGTCTGGTCCTTTCACTAATATAATGGGATCAATATTTATTGAGCATGTTTGTGACAACAACTTCGTACCTTCATTGAAGCCTTCAGTGTGTTTAGAAATTATTGATGTAATTACCAAAAACCATTCATGTGATCAAGCAATTCTCTATAAATGCCTTGAAGAGTATTTTGACAAAATGACTCCGGAACAATTCAATTCATTTAAATTGAAACATGTATTGGCAATATTCACCAGTTTATTTGGCTGCAACGCATCAATGAGTATCATGAAAATAATCACTAAACCTGAGATTGATTTTTTCAAACTGTCTGTATTAGATTATATCTTTATAATTAGAGATTATAATTTAGATCCTGATTATAGACTGCGAAGTGAATATATCGAAAGCTTCATAAAATATATTTCAGAGGGAAAATCCTTTAAATCATGGCAAATCACTCGTTTGATTTTGTCTCTTCAGGATAGAAAGAGTTTAGAAATCAGTCCTGCAATGGATTTGTTTTTTAAGTATACAAAGCTCGAATCATTTGAATATATAAATATATTCAAAACTTTAACGTTGTATCTTAAACACGGTCGTGAATTTCCCAAAGAATTTTTCAAATTTTTATCGAAGCACGTAAATACTCTTTCAAAGGATGAATTAAAGATGATAATCGCACTTGTAAAGCACAGTGACGATAAAGTATATCTGAAAGAACTATTTAGAATCATTAACCCCGAGCTTTTAGATTCAACTGATAAAGAACACAATAAAAGTTATGAATAAATTCTTTTTAAGTTATATCAAAATTTTCTTTATATTTAAGATTCTG
Organism: Gymnusa sp. GC000175; assembly: GCA_030264735.1. NCBI lineage: Eukaryota > Metazoa > Arthropoda > Insecta > Coleoptera > Staphylinidae > Gymnusa > Gymnusa sp. GC000175. The sequence goes on along the minus strand of JARJDX010113917.1, from coordinate 15,171 downwards.
TTGATCGTATTTCCTAAATCTTTTAGAAATTCAAGGCTTTAAATATTCTTAATAATAGCCGCAGTAGCAATTAATTTTCTAAATCATCAATTAAATTATAACGATTCAATCCAACAAATATCTTCAAAACTCATGGATTTGCAAAAACTTCAAAATTGAATTACAGTAAATATCTGATACTCATTTTATATATTCAAAAGACTGGAAGCGAGAAATCATTCAAAGAAGCTTTATTGAAGATGAGTAATCTGATAAATTTAAATTCGACTTTGCATCAAATTAAACAGCGAATCAGCCGTAAATACTTAAAAAGAAATAATAATAGCATCTCAACGCACGCAAGAAGGTTCAAAGAATGAAATTGAATCGGAATTAGCCATTAAAAAATTTTGAGTTCCATTGAAATCTAAATTCTTAGCATATATTAATCACACGTTCCCCATTCAGGCTAAATGCTCATTCTACTTTTAAAGGGAATCCTTCAGAAAGACAAAAAATTGAATTCCCTACTCTTAATTGATACAGTGTCTAAATAACTCGGCTGAATTTGGTTGCACTTCTCGTATATAAATATTTTTTCAAAACTTCTGTAGAACCCGAGAAATTGTTAGTGCTTCTGGCGTGCTATCTAGGGCATGTGTGCAATTTGGTTGCTGAATTCTTGATGTTTGTGTAGTATAATGACCTCAAAATGAAATGGGCGAAAAACTTGCTTCACATCATTCGACCATCCCAACCCTGCATGTAACTCCATCGGGCGACCTCTTATGCAAAGCTTCCAAAGCTAATTATGAGAAAATAGAATGATCAGGAAGAAAATGGAGTAAATCCAGCATTAATGAAACGCTAATTCATAAACTGAGCAGTGATGCTAGTGCATTTTGAGTTATATGATATAAATGATCTCTCTTAAATTTATTTGGAACTGCTAAACAAATATGAATGTATTATTAGATATTCATAGGATTACAAGCGCACTCCAAGAATTTTTTTCACTTTTTCTGATTGAAATAATCATCTTGATTTAGCCACTATTCAATTAAGTTTTGATTCTTTAGCTCAAAGAGCAATTCGTTTTAAATTAAGCTTAAATTTGATTAAATCTTAAAATCATTTGAATACTTATTTATCATTATCAAATGAGCATTATAAGGGTTGTAACAGGTTTTCAATGACCTTAAATTTTGAAACTCAACGATTCAAATGACCGAGTATTAATGCGTTTCCATTTCTATAGACTTTATGTCAAGAAGGAATGGGTAAAATGCTCAGAAACAATAAACAAAATAATTACAGAAAGAAATCAGAGAACAATCAAAAAGAATTTTGAATAAAATTATCTCTCAAAACCCAAAGTGAAAATAATTTGAGTTTACCAATTTAAAGTTGCCTTATTGATATATATATTGAGGTCTTAAAATACTCTGATATGGCTTCAAGTGAGATTTAACTTATATTTTTTTGAAATTTGATGTTAAAACAGTTACTCTTCGGATGTGATATAAGTCGTTTCACTCCTTCCAATATCTATCTATATGAAAAAATAATTCAAGAACCATAAAGTTTTGGCAATTACATTACATTATTTGATAGCGAAGACAATGTGGGATGTAAATAGAACTTAAATATTTTGAAAGGGCAAAAAATATGTAACTTATTCAAATCATTTCAATTAAGAATCCGTTGTCTCGGTTTACAAAGCCGGATAAATTTTCTAGATAATCATTGAGTCATTAGGCGAGACATCTAGCTTATAAGCCAGACAAAACCCAGAACCGCTCAAAATCCACCCTTTAATAATTAAATTAATGCAAGCAAACAATTTCATGCCTTTAATAAAGCCGACGAATTCGGATTCAGATGAAAACCTAGAATTAGGTGAAATATTATATAATTTCTAAAGGGTAAATCTTGAATTAATCGATCAACTTTAACATCGAGTTTCGAATGGAAATATTTCAAATGAAATGATTCAAAAACAGTTTTAAAAAGATAAAAGTATTAGAAAGTTGAGATCATGTTACCCATATAAAACTAGCTTGGAGGAAAAAATTGTTCTTCATAGTGATTTAATTAGTACCATTTGACAAAATTTTTGAATTTAAAATCAAAAAATTATTAATGGGGGATGAGAATGTTTCTAAATATTTTGATTAGCTATTTCACAATCATTAAATTATTTACTTAAGGGTTAATTGTAGATTACCTTCAGTTTCTTAACTCTGGCTCTAAAACCTCATCATTAATCGAAAAATATACTTTCTCGCCTGCTAGCTCAATAGCTTCTGCGATCCTTTCTTCTCTAACACCTTGTCGGTAAACGAAAGATATACTCTTGAGTGATTTATTCAATATTTTCGATTGGAAATAAGCTTCGATGTTTCTGGTCGCGCCAAGTTCTTTAATACGTTTTTTGTGATATGTTGTTACCACATCGTTCCTAGTCATCACATACGGAGTAATATTTCACAATATAGATGTATGAGTTGATTTTAATGTTTCTAAAACGGCTCGGTTCACTTTTCAAATGCCAAAATATTTGGTTTATCCCTTTCAGTCAAATATAAAAATAGATTCTGTTTTTTTTTGAAACTGTATGGACTTTAACTCTATTTTCCGAAATTCATATTTATTTTCGTTTTAATTGTGAGCAAGTAAACATAAATTTATATTCCTGATGGTAAACTTTCTCTGATTTCAAAATATTTCCCAAAAATGAAGCACGGAGATGAAAGTATTGAAGATTCTATTGAGCCAGTAGGCAAGACAACTAACTTTTAAGCTTAAAACCAATATAACCATAATCCTGGCAAAATATTTCATATCTAACCGCTACTTGCCAATGTTTTAATTTTTTTTTGAAATGTATGCATCGAAGTCGAAGTCGAACTCAGATATTCTATATTGTGATAAACTTTGCAAAATTGATTTATTTCAAAATATAATGATACATCAGTACAGTTTAAGCGCCCCAAGCAATTAAATTCAAATTTCAAATGATATAAATCAAATTTAAATATCTGATGCAATTTATTTGCTTGGGATTTTGAGATTTGAAACTGTTTGAGTTTTTCTATTTTTTAACTTCATTCAAGCAGTTCTAATTTCAATACCAAATATAAGGATTTTTGCTTTGTTATGAATTTACAAATGACATTAACAATGTTTTATTTATTTTGATGCGAAATACTACGCCATCTTAAATTTTATTTCCAAATTGAAATATCGACTTACAAATTAAAGTATTTTTGATCATACCGAATCGTATTGTGGAGCATATTCACATGAATCAAATGTTTTGATATCTCATATCAACGAATGCCGGGAAATTATGCTTTAAACACCTCGCACCCAATTGTTAAACGTTCATTACTTCAAAGTTGCGTTTGATTGGGAGGGCTCAATTCCCTGCAAATGCTAAATTTCTATAAATTTGAGTACATATGGATTTGAAACATTGGGCTGAGCATTCAAGTCATGTGGAAGAGTGAAAGTATCCAGAAAGCGAAAAACAGAATTTTGTTTCTATTAGTTATTATTGTGTCTTTAAAAGATCATAAAAGGAAGTTAACGGCTTGAAAAAGCAAAGCAAAGTATAATAGAAGATTCCTTTTTAAAATATGAAATCAGCAAAACCTTTGAGCCCTGATCCAGGATCGATTCCCAGAAACTGAGAATCTGCTAGTATTACTTTGCCAATGCCCTAGGCGATTTGGAAAAAGAGTCTTAAGTGAAGCTTAGTTTTGACTCGCTTAAACTAGAAGAAAGCCTTAATTGGTAAGGGTTTAAAACCATTGAGTGAATGCTAAAGGAAAATCTCAGTATTAATGATCGGAAAATGGTCTGATTTAAGAGAGAAAGCAACCAAAGTCATTCAAAGGTATTATTCGATTTAAACCCAGATAGACAGTGATCTTAGAACGAGATCTTTGAAAAATTGGAGTAGAATATCTCTGGAGGATCTAACACAAGTTTAAATAAATTATTTTCGGAAAGTGACAAGAATCTCCATAAATTTTCTTAGAACGGGATCTTTGAAAAATTGGAGTAGAATGTCTCAGGAGTATCTAATTATCTAACACAAGTTTAAATAAATTATTTTCGGAAGGTGACAACAATCTCCATGAATTTTTTTGAATGTTTATAAATACAACGGGGGCACTTATTCAATAAGCCTCACAAAATTTATAAGGTTTTCTAGAAAATCTTATTATCTGAATGCATTGAACTAAGTTTTAAATATCAGAGGAGCAATATCAAATAGTATAGCCAACTTTTGAAATTCAGAATTTTTAATTATTTACTACAAACCATTTATTTAATCGGCTCTTTTCAACTAAGGAAAATTGTTTGCTAAAACTTTTACTGAACTTTTTCACTCAATACTTTAATTGAAATATTAATAAAAAGCTTATTTCCAAATATAGTTTAATTTTTGTTCAAATTAGGTATAACGACCTTTGCCAAATTAATTAAAATGATAAATGAAATTAAACCTAAAATTCAACTGTATGATATTTTGCAAATTTTTAAATTTTAACGGAACTAGACTAACTTTAAATGAATTTCCAGTGAAATAAAAATTCACAAATATGTGCTCGAAATTTTTTTTTGATTTTTTAATTCATTTTATAAATTCAATTTCTTAATTTAAGAATTTCAAATCTTAATTTTAAATTTGATCAAGAAATTTTTAAGAATTGCTTGAAGATGTCTATCAAAATAACGAAATGGGGGGCATATATATATTTTACCTTTAATTTTGATTTGCCTTATGCCAATTTAAATTTTTTAAAAATTTTGGAAAATTTTTTACTTTTAAAACCAAATGGATTCAAAAAAGGAGCAAAGAAAATTTTCAAGGGCTAAATCAAATAATTTTCGGTCATAAATACCATCTCATTTAATATTTTTGCAATCAATCTTGGAAATCTAGAATTTTCCGCAATTTTGTGGCAAACAGAAAATTTTAAACAATTCATTGTATTTGAAATTAGAGAATCGTTTCAAGTCGTTTTACTCAATTTTTTTTGATCTTCAAATGAGAATAATTTTTGATAAAAATTTTCTGAAGATATTGTAACATAAAATTTTAACTATTCAAATCAAGCGTTTTTATCGATTATTTCTCGTGTAAAGAAATGCTGGTATCTAATAAAAATGTTTTTCTTTATCACCATTTTTCTATTTTTAACCTCTGAATGATCTAATTGATTTCTTTCTTAAGTTTGGAAACCAATATCAAAGTTTTTATTTCTGTTTTTAAGCTGGCTGAATTAAACATTTATATCCTAAAATAGAAATTAGTTTTTTATTTTTTTAATCAGTACGGATAATTTTGCGCTTACAATATTTAAATTAATAAAAAATCGTATTCGAAGGGTATGAGTGAAAAGAAAAACAAGCCATATTTTAACTATGATGCTATTGGAAAAAACAATCCCCAAATAACGCAAGATAACGATTCCTATTTCACAGAGAACCCTCTTTCCGTTTCAAAACCAGATGAAGAATACAATATGGAATTCAGAGGCAATAGAGAACAAATAAATGATTTTTGCTGCTTTAACCACAAGAATGGAGAGCTAGTTTATGATGACAAAATCGACTTTACAAAAACCAAACCAAGAAATAAAACTACCACAAAGCAGCTGATGGTTCTTGAAAAAGTTTCTAAAACTGTGCTTAAGCCAGATAAGGCTTTAAGACAACAGTTATCAAATGAACTCGGAATGTCGCAAAGGCAAGTTCAAATATGGTTTCAGAATCGGCGAGCCAAGTTGAAAAAGCAGAAAGAAGAAAATAATTATGAGTCATTTGAAAAAGGACTTAAAAAGAAGACTAAATCGATTTCTTCTACAACTAATTTGAAAGACGCACCATTAAATTCATATTATGAGCCTTTCACCAATACTATGCCAGGCACAGTTAAACCCTCCATATATAGAAACATTTATGATACACAATCGAGGAGTTTTGACGTTTCTGAAAATCCTTTTTATAGACAACACCCCAAAATATACTCGGATGCATTTTTGGCTTCCCAAGGACGCCCTCAATTTTCTGCAGATAAAAATAGGTATCTCATGAATGGATATTATTATATGAATCCATTTGAAAACAATATGAATCGGGGGCCAAGTAGCAACAACATGAATGACTACTACAATAATTTGGAGAATTTCCAAAACTCAAATACAAATAAAAGAAGATCTTATGGAGATCTACAATATCCCAACTACCCTTATCATCCAGGTAATGGCTTTAATAAGTAGTTAATTCAACTTTTTAGGGATTAAATTTTGGTTGAATGTTTTTCTCAATTTAAGTTTTTAGAATATTAAATCCGAAATTGAAAAGCAATTTGGGTACTTAAATCGAATTTAAAGTTTAATTCTATGATTAAATTATTGTATCGAACCTGAATTATAACAAATGATCACAGAAAACATGTGAAAGAACTGGGGCTAGCTATGAATATTGAAGCATACATCCAATCCAAGGCATTGAAGCAAACACTCGAGAGTATATATTTCGATTACAGACGAAATATTAGAGAAGAAGTGGTTGAAGAAGCCAGTCGTCGGGACAGATAGCCCTTAAATAAATTATTTAATGTGTATCAAACGATGTTTTGGAGGGATTATCGAACATATTAGTTTATTTAGTTGCTAAATTCATAATTTTCGATTCGCTTCATATTGCGATATTTCATAATCTGGTGCTTTTGCTGTGCCATCGTGAATTTGTTACATATTTCTGGTATTTTCTTCAAGATCCAATCTCCTCAGCTGAATTATATGCTTTAAAGTGTTTTCTGTTAATAATAAATCTCGTAGGCGTGTGATTGGGGCGGCTTAAAGGAGCCGAATTTGGTAGGCAGAATGTTGGCCCGAGTAATCGGGCTGAACCTCCAAAACAATTTATTAAATCTAATAATTTTTATGAGATTTATTCAATATCTGTGATTTGATGTGAGCTTCAACAAGAATTGGTACTACAATTAGCTTATATTTCTCTTGCATTAAACATTCCCTACACTATTCTATGGGATTATGAAAGTTATATTCTTAGTTTTACACTTCATAAAAGACCCATCCCATCGGGAATTAATCATATTAATAGTGAATAATATTTAATCATAATAAGAAAGGAAAGTGGTAAACATATACAGAAATAGAAGCGACAACTCTGGTATATTTCAATGAGCGGGAAATAAAGACAATATATATGATTAATCACCAAATTATTGCTACTGATGCACTCAATTAGCCCCAAAACCATTCTATAAGTATTAAACTACTAGTGGTAGTTAAAGACAGTAAGGTATATATTTGATAATTAAGATTTTCATATAATACCGAAGCATACATTCAATCTTGAAGATGGAGGAAACCACTTCAAGATATACCAATATCCCAGCAAAAGTATCTCATAAAACTGTATGAATCTAATGAAAAATTTGAAGTATTTAATATATGTGAAGAATTAGAGAATAAGAAACATATAACTTCATTAAATCTAAAGGAAATACATGGGGATAACATTAAACAAACATTCAACTGTTGGCTTGCTATAGATTCGCCATCATTAGGTGTTTTGAGAATTGTAAAAATAAGGCATGATATATAATATTTTGGTTAAAAATTGACATATTACAAGTCATATGTCTCCTGTTGTTTATTTTTGTTTCCAAAAATAGTGAAGCCTCTAGTTAATTCTTGGATTTTACTCGTTGATACGATGTTTTTGCAGGTATCACTTTCCTTGTCTTTATTTAGGACTACATCCATCTTCGGAATTATATTTTTATTCGCATCTTCAAAATGAATAAATTTAGATGCCTCTTGATTTAAGCTTTTCATATAATCACAACAAAGTGAAAGAATCATTTCATCAATTTCAGGGTTTATCAATTCCTCACAACAAATTTTGATTCTAAATTTTTTTAGCAAATTGATTTGAAATTGAATATTTTCATCAATTTTGATTTTATGAGAGAAAAAGATTAAAAAGCACAAGGCTTTTGATGTATCGTCCATTCTATTAGGTTTGAAATATTCCAAAATGTTATCAATTGTATCGTAATTCAAAAGTATGAATACCAACATTTCAGTTTTGAAGCTTGAATTTCTTAAATCATCTAAAATCTGTTGATGCATCGGCACAGAAATACCATCTAAACTCAAAATTAAATTGATCTTATAGTCATTTGAATGCAACGATTTTAAATCTAAGTATCTTGCAATTAAAGAAAACAATCTGAAGGCTTCTTCCGAATTCGAAGCATCTTCGATGAATAGATCTAAATTTAAATACTTCTTTAAGATCGAATCAAGGTTGTTTCGGTTCCTAAGAACCAAAAAGTAAATGAAATCAAATTTCTTATTTTCAATCGCTGAATGGATAGTTCTTGGAATAAACAAACTGCCTTGCACGGCTACAAAGTGATCATTCAGAGGGTTCAGTAATATTTTAAATACTTCAACATCAAAACAGTCATCTTTTCGAGAAGAAAAAACCGAATGAGAATAAAGTTTAGATTCGTAAAAGTATCTTTGGTTGACATCAGAGTTTCTAAGCAAATCTAGCAATAATTCTTGAAATTCATTTTTCAGCTTTTTAGTTTCAACTTTGAGTAATTTATCGAGAATAATTTCAAAAATGCCTTCAAATGCCAAATTTTCCTTGAGAATTACATTTCCACAAATAAAATTTTTTATCTTTGCAAAAGAATCATTTTTTATCATTTTAATTAATAAAAAAGAGAAATCTTCTTCATTCATAATTTTGGTAAAAAGTACATCTGAAGCAAAAATATTGATCAGTTTAGTCGATTCTTTGGGGTTTCTACCCTTTATTATTCTTAAGGAGTCTGGTTCATTAAATAGAATTTCCACGAATTCATTTCTATAATCTGTGTTTAAGATCCTTTCAAAAATTTCATAATGAATGTTAATGTCACTCATAACTTCTATTGAATGGAATACACTTCGGATACATATTGTTCCGGTTGTAACAGGCGATTGTACTGAAAAATCCCTGATGCTTTCCAAAGCCTCAATTTTGTCTTCTTCGTAAGTTGCTGTAATTAATCTATTTGACAAGACTTCTAACTCTTCTTCCAGTTCTTTTTTTCTATACATAAACACGGCAAAAAATTTATATTTAAATATTGGTAATCCGATTTTAAATATAAATTCGAAAAAGGACACATAAAAACAAACACATATAAAAAAAATTTTGTTTTTATGAAATTATTTTGGATCAATATTCCTTGATTATAATATTGGATTTGATTTCGATCAAAATTAATTTTCTTATTAATTGCCTGAAATTCTTTTTATCTATTGAAAATTATAAAATAAACCAAGGGTATCTTGGTGCTTTTGGACTCATCGTTTAATTTAAATTTTTAAAGCATCAGATTTGAAGAATGCATTTATTTCGACAATGAATGAAGAATAGCAAGATATTTAAGCCTAATATAGAAAGGGATTCACAATTCTATCATATTTATATTTATAGGATTTACAACCGGTGTTATATAAAGGAAATATTATGTCCGAAACAGCAAGAATGTCTATAAATTACTTCAGGTGACAATTTGAAGATATTGTAACTCTATTTTATCAAACAAGCTATCTAAAAATGACCGCCTTTCCGGAATGTAGCTCGATCATTACTTTTAAAAAAAATATTTTATGTCTCTTTCCTATCTGACTATTTTTCTATCATGGGTGTTAAGGCCTTTCCATGAGCAGTCACTCAGACGATTAAACAACCGATTTATAAGGCTGTATATCAATGGAATGAAATTGGTCAACATGAACTATTCCAGATCAACCTAAAATATCGGGGTGCATACTTAGTATACCCATCAAACGCTCTGAAGCACATTCTATCTCTTGATGATAATTTTGCACAATATTACTGAGGATGAAAATCATTCGTAATTAAACATAGAGCTTTATTGTTAACTTTATTCCACCTGGATCTGTCGGGCAGTGTCTATGACGATCCTTTAAGAATACTATAAGGTAAAATATAAAAAAATTCGATTTACCGTTAACTAATTACGCTTCTTCTTCAAAAAAACTTGAACACTAGGCCTCATAATGGTATCTATAGTTGACCTTAATTCTAAAGATTGCGAATCCAACACGATTCAAACCTGACACGTCAAACAAAAATTTTAGAGTATTCGATTTTTACCAATTACTAGAATTTGTGAGTAATGATTGTAAATAGTTTATTCGAGGGTTTTCGTTTCAATACTTTTGTTTTTACGCTCGGGCATTTGGGTTAGCTTACAAGATAGCCGTCCTGACTATTGGATCAATAGCCTCTTCAATTCATTCTCACAGCATATTGTCTGTAATCAAAGATGTACCCTCGAATGCTTTCTTAAATGCCTTGAATGGGATATTGCTTCTATATTCTTTGTGAATCCTGTTCCCTAACATATTTTCGTAACAATTCGTTTCTATACAATCCCATCCCATGCCATAAAAATTTGATTTAATTAATTTATGAATTAGAGTAGAATTTAAAATTTTTTCCTTCTTGAGATAATATGGAATCATACCGTTTCATAGTCAATCTTTTTGCCGATTTCGATACTCTTCCTTCGAGTTAACCCCCTTTAACGAGATTCTGGCTTCATCAGAATGATATCTCTTCTTTAGTATTCGAAAATGGATAGATGTTTCAGCATAAGGGAGTATTCCTGATTCGAATTTGCATTTTGTAGTAAACTGCTACCACACCATCCCATGAATTACGAAAGGTAATATCTTTGTTTTACACTTGTATAACAGTCCAAGATCATTTCATTTACAAATGAAAAATATTTATTTAAACAAGGTTGGGGTCGCCGTTTAAGAGGTCTTAGGAAAAACCGACAGGAAAAAAGTTCAGTCCCTCGCCATACCCCTTTTCTGGCTTGTTGTTTAGCAAGCTCATGGTGAAAATGCGATAGGTTTGTACGAATCCAGCTAGGGGTCGAGGTTCTCCATTCCTGAATGCGGCGAGAATTTTGGCAACCCTGATAGAAGTAATGGAGTTCCCCGCATACAGCGCTGACCTCAGTGACTGCCCAGGGATAAAGAAGACTTACGCAATTCTTTTCTATTCCTTAGGAGCAAAGGGCGCAGTACGATCTTTAAAAGCTAAACTCGATACAATTTATAATGCGCCAGAATAAACCTTGCTTGAACAGATAATCCCCATTTTCCGAGGAACATATGAAGTAGGGAGCTCCTGGTAAATCAACCACTGTGCTTCTGCAGAATTATCCTATTTCGGAAGACCATGATGATGTGAAGTCCGGTTACTGGTAGCTAATATTTCAAGTCTACACAGGCTTAACGCGTCTAAGAGCATTATGTAATTGGCCGATCTGCGTGGCAGGGACATGCCCACGCGTAGAGACTAACAGGTGTAAGTTTAATTAGAGAACTTGCATGCTGATCTAAGAGTATATATCGAATGGCTGTTAATTAGTTACATAAAGTTGTTGCATCGAGCCAAGAACCTCATAGTAACTCGAAGCACAAATGCTGATCTCTGTCCTAAGCTAGGAAGCTCAATATCTAACCGAATTAATATATATTAAATTATAGATCTATACAAGATATTTTTGCAATCAATTTTTCTTGTGATAATTCAAAGTCAGTTGCGTTTAGATGTATAAATCAATATTTTTGATTTATTAGCCCAGAAAAGATTCCTTCTCGTCTTTATTGAAACATATATATTCATTTTAAAATGCAATTTAATTTTTTTCTGATATCATTTTGACTAAGGAGGATTCTAGGCAAGAATTATAAATTGCTTGTGCATTAAAAGTAAGTATTAAATCAGATATTTGATGAACCAATGGTTCTTAATCAACAGTCTTATATCATTCACCTCTTTTTATACTTTTCATGCAATTTTCAGGCCTTAAACAATAATAAATCATTGATTAAAATGAATATACAGATTCATATGCTTAGAAATTTGAGGACGGACCCGAAATTATAAGCTATTCTTGAATACGTCTTTCGTATTAAAGAATCACGAATTCATCCTGCATAATAAAAATAGTTCCACCACTGTAAATATTTGTATTGCAACATAAAATCATACTTTAAAAATCCATATTCTCATTTTACACTACTTTAAATATGCCCAGATTTATCTTCTTTCGAGTAAGAATGGCCTCTTCTCTCGATATATTATTACTGAAAATACTTTGAATTTGTATTTCAGCCTTCATTTATACCTTAACCTTTATCTATCCATGCAAATTTTTGAATACAAGAAGAAATTAGTCTTTTAGTACTCTTAAAGCCAAACTATTTTGGCATATATCAACCTGAGGGTCAATTTGAATTAATTTGCCATTTTGCAAATTATGATCCTAGATTTGGATTTATCAATTTACAAAAGATCCAATGCTTTTGTGCTAATTTTGAAGTGAAGGCAAATAAATGAGTCATCTTAGAATATATTCCTGTTATGAATATATATACAGGTTCTTCACCTGCTGTGCCATAAATTTTACTTTTTAACACTATTTATGAATCTCTAATTAGAACATTCTAAAACTCTATAAATGAGTTCACTGTGATTATTTAATTCAATTATTTCGATCAGGAGATTTTAATTACATTTTCCTGAGATTTATTTAGCAAGCCATTTATACAAAACATTTTTAAATATCAAATTTGAAATGTATGAGAATTGATATTTAAACCATGCATGTTGTACTTTCGTATGCTTAAATATAATTTTAGCAGCTATAAACCCCTAGAACAACCGCCTAAACGAATTTCTAACCACTTCGTTAATCCTCTAAATTCAAAGATTTGATCTCTTCTATACAAAAAAGACTCAATCTATTGGTCTTTTTTGGAGCCATGCATTGAATTTAACTTTGATTGTTATGGTTATTCCTATTTCCTTTGAGCAGTTTGCTATAAATTTTGTGATGATTTTGCCCCTTTCAATCTTGTTTTATGTTCATGAGATATGGATTCGGGATGGCGTCAAAAAAACTACAAATACAAAAATTAGGCAATTGACCCATGAAATGCAATTTGATCCATTTATTTTATTCTATAATGATAATTGTTCATTCAGAAATATCTTGTGACCTATTATCCAAAGTAGTGGAAGAATCTGCTTATGAAAAACAAGCTGAATCATCTCTAAGTATTTTAGACGAAATTAACTTTTCTGTAGTGAAATCAAAAATCTTAAATCCAATCTATGACATTTTATTTGAATCATCAGGAAATTTGTATAATATAAGATTCTTTGATCCGAATTTGACAAGAACTAAAGAATAAAAATGGAACGAGGAATTATTTTTCAGATAAAAATTATGATTTTGTATGCCAGCTAGTGATTGAGCTGTTTCCATCAGCAGCTGGAGAATTAGCATTTAAAAGTGAAAATGATAAAAATTTCGGCGAACTGTTCGCTAAAAATAAAGAAGCTGGTTTGAATTTGTTAGCAAATATTTTTTTGCCAGTTCTTTGCTAGAAAGAACTTGATTTCAAAATATCCGAGGAAAGGCCTTCACTGAAAAAGAAGTTAAAATTTTTGATATAATATCAACAATGTGTTTAGGCTTAAACAAATCCTACAGAAATCTCAAGAACATCAAATCTTTATCTCAAGATCGATCAATAGTTCTAATGATAATCCATTTCTTTGTTTTGAAATCTCTTGCTCTGAAGAAAATCTTAGAAAATATATAACAAAGATATTGATAGAACCCCTAAAAATAAAGAAACTGAGAATTTTCAAACTCAAAGATATTTGTAACTTCCTTTGATCTTGTTTAGCAAATGCTTTAGACTCCTGAGGGACCTCGATACTTCCGTTGTTCAGTCTATAAACAGCCACCTTCTTGTATCCCGATTCCAGCATTTTGTAGGGATATAAATGATTTTGCAGAAGAAATGAATATATTTTCTGCTGGTGCTGATATTGCTCTTCTCCATCCTTGCAATTGTATATTTTATGATTCCTTAAAATCTTGTTATAATACTGGAAAGTTGGATCCCAATTCTGATCTCGCAAAGTTTTATTCAGAGCATAATGAACTATTTACCCCCGAAAAAACAAACTGTTCAAGATTGGTCAAAAGTAATTCAAGATCTCAACAATGAAAATTATAATAAGGATTTAAGCGAAGATTTAAGGAGTATTCATATAATTTATGCTAGGAAAGATGACAATGAATTTTATCTTGGCCCTAAAAATATGATGAATATTCATATCAAATTATTCTGTATTGAAGACAATGAATTTATGAATGGCTTAAATTTCGAAATATTAATGCAAAATTAAGAAGGTCAGTTGAAAAAATATTTGCTATTACTAATAGAGATTTACATTTTTATATTAGCATGCCAATATTTAAAGAGTACAGCGTCGGGAATATAGGAATAGAAGAAATTGAAGGGATAATTTACATTATTTTCAATCACAATCTTGAAAATCTTGTTTCAATTATAATTGAACAAGATAGACTTGAAACTAACTAAATTATTGAGTCTATTTGCTCTAATTATATCCTTGATAATCTTTTATATTTTGACGAATTATTTATCAACACTTGATCCGCTTCCAATATCCCATTTCAAAAGATGCGTTTCATCATTTCAGAATGCAGCAAACAACCTTTCAGGCCCATTTGTTAAAATTTATCTATCGGGATTAATGAAAACTCATGAGCAGATGAATGGATTATTGAGAGTTCATGGTGCTATTTTAGAATTTGAAAAAAAATTCAAATCAAACCAACAAGGTAATAAAATTAAATCAAAACTATTTTAAGCACTATTAAAATCACAGCTAATACCTTAGATTCGAATGATTTGAAAGCCAGAGAAATATTCAAGCCATTCTCTATTTTCAATGATAAGCTTTCTAAAGAAGAAAGGCTAGAATTGCGGTTAAAAAAATAGATAAGGAAGATTTGAAAATTCAAAAGCAGGGGTCTGATGAAATATATATATGGAATGCTGAGAAAGTTGATTTAATCAGATTATATGAAAATAAATTTAATTAAGGGTTTAGATATTTTTTTGTCGTTTTGATCTTGCTTAATCAGGGCTAGAAAGTCTCCACAGCGGTTAATCTCTTGCCTGCCTCTGTTACAACATTTTCTTC
>JARJDX010113910.1:0-12005 GCA_030264735.1 Gymnusa sp. GC000175 | reverse complement strand
AATAAAGTTACACGTTGGATAAAATATACTTATCAGTTGGAATATTAATAAAATAAACTCTAGTAAATGCTCTACAATCATTGGCTACAGCCACTTAGTCAAGCTTTGCCCATTTTTTACTTTCATTTACAAAGTAAATTAAAGTATAGTAATCGCGACAATTTTCAAAATCGAGATTTTTGCGGAAATATCTGTTTTCGACCTTCCTCATTCAGAAAAAGGTGATTTCGAAGTGGTGTCTGTGTGTCTGTGTGTCTGTGTCCTCTCTACAGCCCAGACGGATAAACTGATCGTCCTGAAACTTCATATTTAAGCTTTTAACAAAAATTGGGAGGNTTGTCAGTGTGCTTATTCATATTCATATCAAGTTGCAGAGACGTAAAGTCATTTGATCAGCTGACAATAAATAAAATAGGGTTAACTACCCATCAAAAGGGATAGACGTCAATAATTGAATTATTATTGCCAACGTAAATTTTAAATATGACCCAAAAAACATCTCAAATTAGTAAATGAAAGTCGTGTGGTGACCACACCTCCATTTTCTTATTGGTTGTTGCCAACGTTTTGCTCCCCATTGCGGAGCGCAATCTTAACGCCAAACAGCCCTTCGACTGTGTATCGTTCTAGCATATGCTTATCTAGTACGAAACATCCGGTGCGAGTCTTNTATTAAATTAAGTAAATTTCATATAAAACTTTTTTTGTATCTTTTATAATTACAAAGAAATTTGACTTTTAGAAAATTGCGATTTTTGGTGTTTTTAAAATACTAAATTTTTAAACTGTTTAAAATTTTAAAATTTTCCTACCAGAATCTAAGTCAGCACGAAAATCTACACATTATCCATTTAACCAAGGTACTATCCTAAATAATAGGAAAGACACCTCTGGTAGGCTCCTTAATTTGGACCACCCTCTATATAACGGGTAAGGCATTTAACCCGTACAAGTGAAATTTCTTTGAAAATAGACATCAAATGACTAAATGTCTTAGACAAAAGTTAGAGGGTTTGGAGGAGGATATTTGATTATACCCTCCATTTTTTGGTGGGGCAGGGAAGGAGCACAATTCTAAAATTTTAAATGGAAACCCAAATTTTTATTACAGAATCGGATTTTAAGGTAAAAAATATATAACTTTTGTTGAAAACTATTTTTATTTATTTTATTACGCGCTGTCTGTCTGTCTGTAATCGCAAAATCATCTGCGATGATTACAAAAAAATGCTATTTACAAGATTTATGCATTTTTTTTGCTTAATCCTAATCTGATTTCCGTTTTAGAATATAACGTTTTCCCATCTGGGGTGGGGCAAGGGGTAACTTTAAATTTTCAAGAGGGAACCCCCACTTTCTATTGAAGATTCGGATTGTGCAGACAAAAAACATAAAACATAAAGTTTACTAATAATCATCGTAGGTGACGTTGTAATCGCGGCAAAAACAAATCTTGCGATAATTCCATCCTAAGATTACAGTGCCAACTAAAATAATTAAAAAAAAAGAATTTTTTAGTTGAAGTTATGCATTTTTTACCGAAAAATCCTAATCTGCAATAAAAAATTGGGATTTCCATTTAAAATTTTAGAATTGATTAAAATTTTCCCTCCAAATCCTAAAATCTCTATTCAAAGCATTTAGTCATTAAATGACTATTTTTGTAGATATTTCACTTGATCAGATTAAATGCCACACCCAGTATATTAAATTTTTTTTTTCAAAATAAAATTTAATTTTTCTCTTTAATTTCTTACCATTACATTATATGACACATGTGAAAAAACTTGGAACATTTATGAAGTAAAAAAAAGTATGGTATTCGCGAAATTTTGTTTTATCATTTTTTTTTAAATTTAACATTTTAAAAACTCATCCTTACTCGTTGCTATGGAATTTATTAAATTTATTCCCATCTGTATCAGAGTCATACTGTCATTGTAATCAGCTGACAATTAATAAAATATGTTTTATATCATTCAAAAGTTACGGATGTCAATATCGGAGTTATTGAAACATTCATTTCATAAAAATATAAAGTTAAAAAGAAATACTGCCAAACTAATTCGCTAATAATTAATAAAATTTGGTTATGTTTCTTTTAAAAGTAACGGATATGTTTCAAATTCGTAAATAAGGAAGTTGTGTGATGACCACACTTCCATTTTTCACTTTATCATACGACAGTATTGTAAAAAATTGAGATTTTAGTGGAAATACACCTTTTAGGGTCCCCTGAACAAGAATTGCCAAAATTTAAAGATGTATGTGTGGATGTGTGTGTGTGTGGGTTATTTTGTGTAGATGTGGCATGTTTTTGTGGTCAATGTCGGTGAGGTGTTAGCCACATCACATTTTATTTAAGTTGAATTGTGTATTCTTTAGTTAAACTTTACATTTGAATCGCGCATTGCTTTCACCAAACTACCTAGTTTAATAATTCCTGGTGCACAAAATACAAAAGAAGTTAGAGTTGCTATAATTTAAAAATGGGAGAGTTTGCCTCAAAATATGACCGACGACATCATCAGAAGTATGGGAACGCAGATGATAATCACAATGGCTCTTGGGGAAAATATACCCTTAATGAAAAATAATTCGTGTAAATTTTGTTATTTATTAAATGTTTAAAACAAGTCAAAGTGTAGAATTATTTTGTAGAAAAAAAACTCTATTTTTTAGGCTTTTAAAATGACACACTGCAAAATAACTACATTTGGCTAGAATTACTTCGTATTACCCACAACACAACTTTCATTTACGAATTTAAAATTTATTCGATATATTTATGATTTATTAATTATCAGGGTGGGCAGTATCTGTCTGCTACTACATAAGGCATTCCAACGTCCTGTCAAATGAGGATGCCAGTCTCCATCTTTTAAATGTTTGACAAAAGGTAACAAAAAATTGATGGCATTACGTTTGCATAGATAATCTGACTTCTTTATTTCTTTAAAAATCGAGTTTCATCTATAATATATAATATTTCCAAGTATCTTACACCTACATTAAAGGATTCAATGATTCAGTTTTGACAAAAGACTTGCTTGCCAACAGCCGCCATATTGGTCACGTGGTATACTGGAATGCTATATTTTGTTGTGGAATGTATGTTGGCAATAACTCTGATAGTAACATTCCTCACTTTTAATTGATATATAACCCAATACATTAATTATCAGCTAATTATAGTGACAGTAGGTAGGTGACTGGAACAACCCTGGTTCAACTCAGCAGTAACTGCAATGTTCCTTGGAACCAAGAAGTCATGAAGACACATATGTCACGCATCCCAAATAGAGAATTTTAGTTACCCCTGGTAAATCTATCAACATTAAAAGAAGATACACCCAATTGGAAAAACGAAGACCTCGAAAACAATGAACTTCAATGGGTCTATTTCAATAAAATCAAATTATATCTTAAAAAGTTATTGGATTAAATTAATCACATGAAGGCTCACTATCTTGGAATCAAAATAGGAGTATTGACTTTTAGTCTTAACAAAATACTAACATTGACAATCTTATCCTTTTGGTACAAGTTTTACAGATGCAGAAAATCTGCAGCTTTAAAATCTTAAACGGAAACCTACTTTTTTTATTGCAGATTCAGACTCTAAGTAAAAAAATAAGTAGGTTTCGTTGAAACATTTTTCTTTATTTCACGATAGTGTAATCTTAAAAAATTAATGTTTCGCATTTATCCAACCGTAGAATGCGTTGCACAGACCGAGCGCTGATGTCAACACATTGGGCAACTTTTCTTTGCGAAACATGAGGATTTTCCACAAAATGCTGCATCACGTCCTGCCTCTGTTCCTCACTTATCGCCAATTTTGGTCTGTCACTACGGACCCGATCCCTCACTTTTCCAGTTTCTTCGAAGCGTTTAACAGTCTTCTGAACGGTAGATTTGGATATTGGATCCCGAAGCTTATTCTAAGCATTAAATAAATTGGCCACTTTCGCGTAAGATCAAACACTGTCCCCACATCCTCGCATCATCAATAACGTCATACTTTCACTATCCGAAAGTCGCATCTTGAATTACAATAGCACAATTTTGCAACTACTAGAATGACAAACGTTTTCAAAGTGTCACATTTCCGTTTAGGCATTGTTTGTTTTTTAAGATTACAGCGCCATCTATCGCGGATTAAAAAAAAATGTTTTGACAAAACCTACTTATTTTTTTGCTTAGAATCTAAATCTACAATAAAAAACGTAGGTTTCTATTTAAAATTTTAATGTTAAACCCCAACCCACCCCTTGAGGGAGGAGGTGCGTGGTACTGTTTAGTATGGTTGAATAGATTTTTGAAAATCTTCTTGGGCGTATTTTTTTCTTTTTGCGATAAGTTGTGTAGTTCTCGAGATATTTGACCGTTTCCAAACATATGCCCCACCCGGTATATATGTTATATGTAGCAATTTAAATAAGAATAAAATCTATAAAATTAGTTCTTTAATGTTTAATTATTTGCTTCATTTCTCTAGTTATCAAGGTAAACAGTAATCAGATCGCAAAACGTTCATAAGAAATTTTGGAAAATCTAGTAGGTAGAAAATTAAAATAATGGAACAGTAAATTAAGATCTATCAATTGAAACATCAAAACCGTTTAAAAATATTTATTTTGAATATTAGTGCAGGTTGAGTTCACGAGGTTAATATGGGATAAGTTATAAGTTTTAAGAAAAAATGCCGTTACTACAATTTAGTTACGCGTTACGCCATCTTTTGAGAAAGTACAAAATGTAATAACGGAAAGCGTCAAATAAAGTTTTAATTATGTATATATGTATTATTTATTATCAACTTATTATATATTATCAACTCAAAAAGGATATGAAAATGCAAAGCTTTTTCACTTTCTCCTACTAATAATAAATTTATATTGATTTTGACAAAAATCGAAACAATTCTCTAAGTTCTCAATGTGTTATTTAATTAAAATTAACTGCGATTAAATAAATCATAATTTAAACTTACTTCTGTTAAAATTGTTAAACTCATTTCGAGTGGCGCGTTTTTAAAGTAATTAAAAACGTTGATTACCATCATTTTGGATTTTATTTAAAGACGCATTTTTTAATGAAAACCACACAAATTTTAAGAAATGTCACAATGTGAATTGCCGGTAATGCAGGTAACAACTTTATCTGGAGTCGGTTTGTAGTGCACATACGTGCATTAAATTTGTACAGGCCACATATTTTGGATCCAACTTTTTTATTCTAACATACATAAAATAGAAAGAAAAAGATGTATCATCCACATCATTTACTAATTCAGAAAACAATGACTCATGCTAAGTCATTCCCAACTATCGCTCAACGTGTTTTATATATGTGTATGTATGGGGCACATTTATCGCCAACCTTAAATGAGAAAAAAACACAAAGAAGAAGAAATTGCTTCGCAAACCTAATAACAATTGGTTTTTACATTAGATTTATGTAGAACACGTCCGATTTTACCTGTGCAGTTCTCTGTAATGTCCATTGTTTGAGTTTTATTGGCAATTCAAGCTAAGCTAAAGAAACTAAACGATGCGCCCTCTAGCGGAGAAAAAGGTACTTCTCCCGTAATGGGTACTTTATTTAATTCAACAAATTACAAATACAATGTGTACAAATTCACTAAACATAAAAAATACCCATAAAAGAGCCTAGCCACAGAAAAATACACAAATAAGCACCAAGTTATTATTATAATCTGTCATAATCGAATTTTACCCATTTTAGCAATAAAATATGGCGGGAAAAATTAATTTGAATCGCCTAACAAGTTTACATTTAAAACTATTGAAATTACAAATAGTTGATAACTGATTAAAAACTATAAGAATAAGTATTTTTAGTTGCTTTTGTACATTAATATCTACAATTTTATATTCATGATATAAGTCAAATTATAATTCTATGTATAAATTTTGTATTTACCGCTTAATGTTTGTTAACTTTTCATACAAAATGGCGAAGTAAACCTTGAGACAAAACAACATAACCTATATAAAAATTTTATTTAGTGCATGATTTAAAAAAATTGCAGTAAAATTAAAATGGGTAAGAAGAAAGGATCTTCGAATTTGGGCCGTTCCCTAATCAAAGATCGTTTCGGGGGCTCAAAACATAGAAAATTTGTTAGTGACAATTCAATGGTAAGTTTAACATAA
Organism: Gymnusa sp. GC000175; assembly: GCA_030264735.1. Lineage (NCBI taxonomy): Eukaryota > Metazoa > Arthropoda > Insecta > Coleoptera > Staphylinidae > Gymnusa > Gymnusa sp. GC000175. The sequence continues at coordinate 5,823 of JARJDX010113910.1, read as the reverse complement.
ATATAACCTAAAATATCCTCATGTTTTAAAATAAAACAAAAACAATTACGTTTAATAATATATTAACGTGCATTTTTTCAGTTACACACGACTGTAATTCAAGATGGTTATGATTGGGGTCGTTTAAATCTACAATCGGTAACTGAAGAATCTTCCTTTCAAGAATTTTTATCAACTGCGGAGCTTGCAGGTACTGAATTTCAGGCTGAAAAATTAAATATTAAGTTTGTAAACCCCAGAACCAATGTTGGATTACTCAGTAAAGATGAAATGAAAAAAGCTAAAGAAGACCATGCAAAACATAAAGAAATTATAAAAATTCCTCGACGACCTGCGTGGAATTCTCAAACAACCGCCGAGCAACTTCAATTAAATGAAAAAGAAGCATTTTTGGAATGGAGGCGTTCTTTGGCGTTGCTTCAAGAGAATGAAGGTTTGTTGCTTACACCGTATGAAAAGAATTTGGAATTTTGGAGACAGTTATGGAGAGTGGTTGAAAGGAGTGATGTTGTGGTACAAATTGTTGATGCTAGAAATCCCTTATTATTCAGATGTGAAGATTTGGAAAAGTATGTAAAGGAAGTTTCCGAGGATAAAATGAATCTGATTTTGGTTAATAAAGCAGATTTTTTAACTGAAGAACAAAGGCAATATTGGGTAGATTACTTTACTAAATTAGATATTCGAGTTGCTTTCTTCTCGGCAGCTCTGGCTTCGGAAAAGGAAACTATTCAGGAAGAAAGTGAAGCGGAAGAAGAGAGTAATGAAGATAAAGATGAAAGTGAGGAGGAATGTGTTGAAGATAATGATAAGGCTCTTCAGGAAGATGGTATAAAAGAAAATAAAGAATCTAATGTTGTTGATGAAAAAGTAGAAGATAATAATGAGATTTTAGCAGAATCCAGTAAATTAGAAGGAATAGAAAACGATAAACAAGATATTAATTTAAAGGAAGTTAAAGAAGGTATAAATAAATTATCTGAAGCTGTTGATAAAACAGCTGAAAAACTTGTGGAAGTAGCTGCTACAATTAAGCAACAAATTGAATCCTTTGAAGAAGAAGATTCAAACATCAATAGTAATACATTATTAACAAGGGATGGCCTTATAGAATTGTTCAAAAACATTCACAAAGGTCCTAAAGTATCCCCAAACATAACAACTATAGGTTTAGTTGGTTATCCAAATGTGGGAAAAAGTTCAACAATAAATGCACTTATGACTGTGAAAAAAGTATCTGTATCTGCAACACCAGGCAAAACAAAACATTTTCAAACGTTATTCCTTAATTCAGATATTTTGTTATGTGACTGTCCAGGTTTGGTAATGCCAAGTTTTGTTTTTACTAAAGCTGAAATGGTTATAAACGGAATATTACCCATAGATCAGATGCGTGATCACGTACCTCCTGTTAATTTAGTTAACAACCTAATTCCCAGACATGTAATTGAAGATAAATATGGAATTATGATCCCATTACCCATGGAAGGTGAAGATGAAAAAAGACCACCAACAGCTGAAGAATTGCTTAATGCTTATGGATGTAAGAAAATATTTATTTTTATTATTTTTTTATTAATGATTTCTTTCAGATAACAGAGGTTTTATGACTGCAAATGGTCAACCGGATAATCCCAGGTCTGCAAGGTACATACTTAAAGATGTTATGAATGGTAAATTATTATATTGTCATGCTCCTCCTGGAATTCCACAAGAAATTTATCATACTTGGCCAGAGAGGCAAAAAGTGGTATCAGTAAATCATGTACAACCTGCTAGAGAAGTTCGAGCTAGTAAAGTAAGTGTTTATTAAACTTTCCTCAGCTTTAATAAGGTGTACGCGTAAACAACGTTCAACGTGTGATCCGCACGTGAACATTGATGATTGGTCGTCCGGATTTTTAAGCGTTCTTGGCCGGATTTATTTTGTGACGAGTATTTCGCGTGTTTCATGTTGAAAATGAATGTAAAAAAGTTGTTTTATTTATATTATGTGGGTTGTGGTAAAAAGTGTTTCAATATGCCAAGCAAAAATTCTTACTTTATTATTAAATTCAAAATATATTAAAATAAATTAAAACAACATATGTAAAAGGGTAAGGGTGTGAGCAGTAGCATTGAATATACAATTCTCTAATAGAAGCATGCTATGTTCACTCTGCTATTATTGCTTAAAACCGTCCGTTTAGTAAAGGCCCGAAACGTAGAGGCGCTAGTGGTCATAACTCAGCTGCAATGAGCATGCACGAATGATTGCGCTAATGTCAACTGTTTTATCATTTGCAATTTTCATTGCATTGCATACCATAGAGCATACATAATCTATGAATAGAAGGCTCATGATATTGTATTTAGCTGCCGCGGCTCTAATAGTTTGTTTCCAAAACGAAAGATGGCATTACCATCGCATATGCGGTTAAAATATTTCAACATAGTCATGATCTCATTTTTACTGTTTTTTACGAATACAGATTTCCGGAATAAATATAACGCGCATTTATGTACAGCTAGCGTTAATCCTAGTGGCGACTCTACAAAAAAATGTGGCTTTCAGCCGTTTCGTCCCCAAAAGTGAACGGCAAAACATTGCGCTTAACGAGCCTTCTACTAGAGAAATGTATATTCAATGGCAGTAGTGAAGAGTAATTTTAATCAACAAATAGAATGAGGTATTCCAAGTATACCACGTGACCATTATGGCGGCTGTTGGCAAACAAGTCTTCTGTCAAAATTGTTAATTGAATCATTTAATGTAGGTATAAGATACTTAAAAAAATTATAAATTATAGATAAAATGCGATTTCTAAGCGAATAAAAAAGTCAAATTATCCATACAAATGCAGTCATCAATTTTTTTTGTGACTTCCCGTTAAACTTTTTGAAGATGGAGGCTGTTGGCATCCCCATTTGACCGGAGTCTGGCAAGCAGGGGAGCCAACTTTAGCTTACTAACAGAATTTATTGGCAGGCATGAAAATATAGGTAAAAAATATTTAATAGTACATCTCAAAATTGAGGAGTTTATAGATAAAGTTTTGGGTCACGTTACAAGCTGTGAATGTTTTTAACATTATTTTACTCTGAAGAAGCACACTTAAATAATCTTATTCTTAAAATTCTAAATATATTACAGGATGTTACCATTGAGTTATTAAATATTTTTTACTTGCTTTGGCTCTCATGAGCACATTTGTGGCTGGTATATTCGAGTTTGTTGGTAAATATTCTGCCACACTCAAGACAGATAAGACGTAGATTTCCACTTCAGTTTTTCCCGTAGGATATTATGCGCCTCAGCCGTCGTTGTTCTTAATTTGTTTTAACAAAAACAAATGTTATTCCTTAAATAAAATATGATTTAAAGCATTTAGTCATAAGAGAAGACATTAAGAGAATTTTTTAAAAAGCCTCTAATGACAGATTTACCGTTTTCGGGCTCGCAGGCCGCGACTTTGATATGCCTGTTCTACAGCATTGTTATGGACTATTCGCTTTTTTTTTGCCCACATACTTGTAGTTTTTCATAGAATAATGCCATTTGGTGTGAATCAGCGAGGTATTGCAGTTATTCTGGTCTTTCTCTCTACCATGGAACGAAAATTTGCGTGTATTGTATGGAGTTCTTGTTTCAATGTAAGACGATTATTCTCCCACTTTCTACGTTGCGGACATGTGTTGTTTTTCGGGTAATCTTGCAGAGAACGCACGTCCAGGTCCCTGTTGCGTGTAGATTTTATCCGATTATCTTTCTTCTTTCAACCTCAATTAATAAGCAAAACACTGTGACCAGCTTTTGTTCGCGATGTTGCAGTAAGCGTTTTTTGGAGCACCTTTTCTAGCCATCTCCACGATTTGAGGAAAGCAGCGCTTCTTTAATATGTCGACTCTGAGCAGCATCGTAGCAGTCGGAAGATCGTAACTTGGAAAATTTGCGAGAAGTGGTATTCTGATCGCATTTGTAAAATCGTTAGGAGTTATGAATCGTAAATTTATTTCCGGTCAGGTTAGGTGCTCAGAATTAACATAATCGTAAATCTGTAACTCGCCACTTAAGATTCACTCATAAACCTACAATCTTACGATCAGAACTCAGAATCTACCCATAAATCATTATTGGTGCTGCCCAGTTGACATATTTACCTTAGTAAATGCCTAGGCAACCTCTTAACAGCATTTTTGTAGACATTTACTAAGCAAAAGCTGTATTAGAAGAGGCTTGTAACCACGGTCGTGTATACAGGTCTGGAAGCCCTATTGTTTGACACGACTCTCTTACGTGTCGTCAAACTCGTAGTCCTTCGCTCCGCTACCAGGTGGCGAATGGATCGAAGTATGTTGTCAGGATTAGGCGCCATATCGTTTAAATTTTAAGCCCCGCCATACAAAGATTGATTGATGATAACCGCACATTTAAAGTGAAATAGTTTACTCAAATGTTATGTAATACATACATGATAACAAGTCAAAAATACAATAAACAAATTTTATGCGATTTCCTTCGACTCATGCGCCGCCTGTAACGTCTTATGGTACTACGCGATAGTTGACGCTTAGCGGACTCAGTTCCCACATAGGAAACAGCCTCGAGTTTCCAGACCTGTATATACGACTGTGCTTGTAACTTGCGCATACGCAATAATAATAATAATAATAACTTTATTTTAGCTATAAGCTATATATACATTACCTATTAATAACAAAATAAATATTACAATATAAATAATAATAATACTAAATACAGAACAGGAATTCTAATTATTTATTGCACTCTCTTGCAGCATCTTTTTAACATTGAGTTTAAATTGCTTAAGATTAAGCACTTTAAATTTACTGGCTAATGAATTATATTCTCTAAATCCATTATAAAATGTAACTAGGGCATGCGCCATGTCAATAGGTTGTCTATCAAACGCTATGATTCTTATCAGGTTATAGATTAATGCTCAGAATCAACATAATCGTAAATCTGTTACTCACTAATTCACTCATAGGTCTACAATCTTACGATCAGAACTCAAAATCAACCCATATTCCCAGTTGACATATTTACCTTGGTGAATGCCTCTCTTCCATGACAACATTTGTGTGGACATTTACTAAGCAAAAGCATGTATTGGCCATCTGCCCCTCGGCAGAGATCTTCTAATGATCTTAAGTCAGTGTGGGTATGGCTGCATAGTAACTATGCGGGCTTGTAATAAAATTAATTATTCATTTGTTATACTTTAATTAAATTTGATAAAAAACATTGTAATATAAACAAAAATCATCAAAATGTTGAGGAAAACCTTACAAATTTGTGCCAATCCATATAAATTTCACAAAAATGGCCCTAATTAGACCAACATTTTAAAACTAAAGATTTCATTTAATCAGAAACATCGCAATTTAACCAAAATTATTTAAATTTTGACAAAATTGGTCAAATTTTACGAAATTTATATTAAGTTGTTAATTGAAAAAAATCATTAATTTTATTTAGAATGTAAGCTTTCACGACTTTAATCGATGCAAATTTTTTTACTTTCGGATTTGAGTCGCGTATTTTTATTGTTTGTTGCCAACGTTTCGCTCGTCATTACATGGTCAATTCTCAATTCGAAAAGGTCCGATGGCTGAAGACCTTGTTCGAGTATGTATGTCTATATAGCAGAGGTGGCCAATTTTTTGTATACATAAGATCTACTTTTTATCTTAAAATTAGGTCTCAATCGACTTGTTGTCATAAGCGTAGTCTAAGTGAGGGTGGGGATAAAGGTGCGAAATGTGGTCATAAATAATATTGATTAATAAGAATATTGTTAGTTCTAAAGAAAAGAAGCT
>JARJDX010113899.1:0-11185 GCA_030264735.1 Gymnusa sp. GC000175 | reverse complement strand
TTGTCTTCACTTGGAAAAGTTCTTTTGACTGAAAAACTGAATTTAAACCAATCCTTCCAATTTCACAAACATAAAATTCTCCTTCTACTGATATTCCTCTTTTTTTTAATTTTTCCCTACATAAGAATTCAGAGTACCTCATACCGCTGTACTTTCATTATATGCCCTAGATATTCTCGTTATAGTGTTCATCACTTTGTATTCTTTACCTATCTGCTGCAGTACTTCCATGTTTGTTTTTCTATGTGTCCAGAATATCCAAAACACCCTTCCATTTTACCATAATTCAAATAACTGTAAATTGTTTGTGTGTTCTTGTTTAAGTGACCAGCTTTTCAGTCCATATTGTAGCACTGCAAAGTGCTAACACATTAGTATTCCTACGTTCTTGTGTGAATTCTTATTAGTTTTACAAAACAAACGCACATCTTGCTATTTCTTTTCTCGCGTTTATATCTGTAGTTTGATTATTAGTTTTTGTAATCCATGTACCCAGGTTTCTGTATTTTTTGAATCTTTTCAGTTGCATTCCCCTTAAATGTGTGTTTTGTTAATTAGTTTTTCGGGTCATCCTTAGTCGTAAGGTTTTTAAAATCAACGTAAGAAACATGTACATTGACATTCATATCCAGACAACTTTCTTCTAATATGTTGATGTGCAATGCCTTTTTGGTGCCTTTTTTCCATTTTTGAATCCAAATTGGGTATAATCTATTCCTCCTTTTAATTTTTTATTAAGGTGTCCTTGTATTACTTTAAAAACACCTTTAGAACATGACTTATTAAAGGTATTGCTCTGTATTCTTGCAATGTTTAGCGTTTGTGGTATTGGTATAGCACAAAAGGTGGGAGTAACCAATGCCTGGCTATATGTCCTGTTTTGTACATTGCGTTGAACGAATCCAACTGTCATCTAAGGCTAAGGTATCGTTATTCATACATTAAAAAGTTTTAACTGGGATTTAATCTGGGCCTACTGCTCTTTCCTTTTTGCTGATTTTAAGGGCTTTTTAATTATCTTTAAGATGTTTACAAATATTTGCTCGATTCTTGTTTTTTCTATTGAGTTTTAAATTGTTCAAGATTCCACAGTATTAAAAGAGTTTTTAACGTCGACGAATGCCATCCATCCTATTCTATTTTATAGCTTTCTTAATTGGTATTCTGTTGCTACGTATGTGCTGAAGTTTTTCCAAAAACTAAATTTGTTTTTTTGGCTGGTATGCATCGAATTTTTTTTCTAGGCGGTTTGTTATTATTCTCATAAAGAGTTTATAATTGTGATATTAGAACAAATATTTTTTATTTTGTAATACTTATGAAGGAGTGTATTTCTGACGTGACTTTGGGATATTGAGTAGGATCCAGAGATTGTGTTATTTATTTATTTATTTATTTATTTATTTATTTTACCAAATTCACATAATGTAATGCAAATGTATCCTGCAGAGGATGATGTGAGTTTCCATTTAGGTATAGATTTGTATAGGTATATGGGATTTCTTTAAACTGTGAGACCTGATGGTATGCTCATTTTTAAATCAAAGCATATTGAAAAGGTAAGGGGTTTTTTGCCCGCTCTATTTTATTTTATGGACCATTATCAAAAGGCCTTCCTTGGTTTTCACCTGTTTTCCATATTTACAGAGTACTATTTTAAATTTTATAGGTCCATCTGCAATAACTCCTTTTGTTATGTTGGGATAGGTACATTACTTTTTTTCTGTCCAGTCGCCTATATCCCGAAGTACTTAATTTGTGTTTGTTCTTAATTCCTCTGGTCTACAATTCCTAGTTAATTAGCATAGCTTACAAATGTTAGTTTCAATAATTCATAATTGTTTCAAAAAATAAACCTAATCTAATAGAAAATTTTGTGGCACACCGCATAATACCTCAATGTATAACCTATATGCAAAACTCTGAGTATAGGATAGCTTTCCACCAGTTTTTGTGCAATGTAATGTTGAGCCAGCCTGTAACGCATTGGGCTGTTCTGCGCGAGTAGGCACACCTATACTGGTATCCATAGAGTTTTCTACCTTGAGGAGGTGCAATTAATGGTTAATTCTTAATAGATGGCGCAGGCCCCTGCATCTATTCTTATTTACTTAATTTCGTCACTGTCGCACTCTTTCCTTTACTATCTAAATTGTTTCACTAGTGCCAACAAATATTTTTCTTTGTCAACCCTTTTCCGTATAAATAGCGGCGTGGAGAAATGATTTAGACTCTTGAACTCTCTGCTTGTTTTTATTTTCTACTTACCTTAACCTACTAATCTGATGGTCGCAGCGACACCACCTCGTGAATCACCTAGTTCACATTACCGGTTCGCTAGTCTGGTAATTGCAGTGACCCGACCTCGCTTGTCATTAAGCATTTCGCCGCTAACGTTAAAACCCCTATTGTTCGGTCAGTCAAGCAATCGCAGAAACCCGACCTCGACTGACACACATCAAGAGTCACCATTATACAAAACCTTTGACATTTCCAAGGTTTTTGTTTCGCTTTATTTTAAACCATATAAATTCATTACATCAACTAAAAGTTGGTGGCTATTGTCGTTGCTTTATTCAGTCCTAACAGGAGTTAATATAGCAGTATTTTTTTCTTTACTTATTACATTTTTTAATTTTGGTGGTCCCATCTGAGCATAACATTAACTTTTAATATCTCTGTCTGCCGTAATAAGATGCAGGTCCTCATTTACTTTCTCTGGACTATCCACATAAATACCTAGCACTTTAAANTTTTAGTCTTCTTCTTCTTCCAAATTCTTATCACCTACCAAAGTCTTTCGACCATAGGCATTCTTTAAATTTCATTTTTCGGTCGGTTCACTGTATCTTAGAATTACTCCATATAGATGAACGCTGATGCTTTCTTTTAATTCCCTTGTTGAGGCAATTTTAATTACTATTATGATTCTTACTTAATTATTGCATTTATATAATTATATAAGAAAAGAACTATTGAAGATGACTGTAGAAGTCGAAACGTGTTTAGTGTTAAATTAAAATAAGTCGGGTGTTTCCTAAAATAAAATTACCATTTATTTTAACATTTACAGGTTATAAGAAACTTACATGTTCGTAAATTATTAATAAATGCATCAACTTATTATATGTTTTCTTTATATTAAAATCATAAAAAAATCAACCTTGAACTTACGCTGTATATCGATTTTAATGTATACAAAAAAAAAGTAAAAAGATTTCCGTTCGAAGAGAGAAAGCTATTAATTTTTCATAATCTTATCCAGCTCCATGAAAGGTTATCATAAAAGCACATCTAGTCTTTTAAGCTCAACGAAAAAAAATATCTTATAACTGAACTTCTTTCATGCCTCCGCAATAAAAATAAATAAAATATGATCCAAACAAAAAGCCAGATATTGTCTGTAGCGCGCAATTGTTTTAATTTGTTTGCGTTTTGTTATTTTCGTTTGGAGTTAAATATATATTGATCGGTCGCAAATATGTACAATAATTAAATATCAATTTTGATCACGTTTTATAATAATTGCAATTATAATTATGTGGAAATGAAACGCATGTATGGGGTTGAAATAATTAACCGAGTAATTAGCAATTGATGGTGGGCTAATAATGAACAAGTCATAAATGGATCAAAGCACTTTATACACAATGCTGAAAACTTCAGCACACATCACAGAAGAATTACTGGCCGTTACTAATTACTTTACTAATTGTTTGTGTTGTGCAATCATAAATTTTAATTACGAAAAAAATTAAGCGCGAATTTAAATTCGGAAGCATGCTCTTGCATATAAAAGTTTAATTACTCCCAAATTGATATGTTTACTTAACTTTTTTTACGAAGTTCCAACACTTTTCGGTCAGTTTTTTTGTTTTAAATTGATGATGTTTGGTTTGGCGCGTTCGGGTCCGACTTTCTTTGTTTGCTAATTCATGTTGGGGTAAAAGGACCTTCCATTACTACTTGTATACAATGTTAAGCAGTTTGCAAATCTCATTACTAAATGATCTCTTGCTCCGACCTTCCGCTATCAAACATCTTGCTTGTTTACTGTCTGTATTTACCTAAATGACATAAAGGCATGGAGGAACGGACGTTGCCCATAAACGCAATAATACATCAAGTGACGGGTCGCGTTCTACGTGCGGTTTACGACCCCTTACCGGAACATATGCCTTTACCATGGCGCATAGGAAACGGAAAATGACTATAACACACGTCATCAACCTACATCAACCACACATTGTAACCTAAACGCCAGTAAACTATTAAAAAAGGTGCATTTTTATGCACTCCTCTAGGCATAAATGGTTATTTTTAAAACCCAAATAACTTTTATTATTCACATAAAAATGTTATATAAATTCAACGATTTTTGCTTTAGAAGTTAATTATAGGAACTTTTATTTTATAAATCAAAAATTTATGCATACAATCAACAAAGCAATAAATAATGAAGGTAATCGTTGTCAAACAATTTGTTAATAAATTATTTTAGAGCATTTAATATGCATCACGCAATTATTCACAACATAATTGTGCTAATTATCTAAATGTTATATGTAAACCCCAATTAAAATATCTACAGATGATATATTAATTGGCATAATTTTCCTGTTATACTCGTATATGCCTTATAACAAAACTGTTCGTTGTACACAATTTTTCATTAAAAGAACGCAAAAGTAATTTATTTTAAAAGAGCTAAAAGTATGTAAAAATAAGCGAAATTTGCATTCATTACTACTGATTTATTTATAAATTTCTTAAACCAAACATTTTTTTTTAAAAGTTAATAATTATTTTAAATGGTTTAATTTTGATTTTCCGAATTCAAGTTTCCCAATTCGGATATTGGGTTACCACCCTGTGTTCTTGTCAAATAATAGACCTAATAGGGTAAGTTTCCCTCTAATCGAATATCGTACTCTAGTTTCCATACCCTTTTCTTTGTAAATATCCAACAGCATTGTTACATTAAGATTCTCAACTAAACTTTAACACAAATACAAGTTCAAATTTTAACTTAAAATAATTATTAGGGTTTTGAATCTTTATTTCTTTTAACAAAAAACGCTTCGTATTTTTGTTAAAAATTTTTTTGATAAACTCTTACAAATTGTTAACAATTTAAACACTTTTTTTAGATATTAATTTGATATATGTATTTAACATTAGTTAAGAGTTGTGTATCATCTGACATAGTAAACTTATACATATATCAACATCCCACCCAGTCAAAAAGTTAATATGAAATTATGGAAATATATTGAAAGACTAACTTAAAAACTAAAATACAAATAAATAATATAAATATTATAAAAGTATTTAGCAATAAAGAATTTATTTACAGCTGTCACGGTCGTACTGCTTTCAATTTTGCTTTCATGTGCGAAGTAATAGAAATTACACATTGTAATCATGAACAATTTCAAAATTAGGTTTAGGAGAAATGTTCGTTATACTTTTTTCTTTTTTTAAAAGGGAGGTGGTATCTGTTTGCTTGACCACTGTATTTGTCTGACCCAAATGATTCACTTGAAGGATCGTATTTAGGCTTTAAACAAATATTAAGAACCACTGACACGGTTTTTGGCTGAAATTTATAAAATGCTTAAATTTAATTTGCAAAATATTTTTTTTTAAATATTACTTCTAAAGAACAATCTCGTTAGGATTTTATTTGTAATTTAAGAGAGTCAAACTTGTTATTTTGATCAGTTCGATCAGTGATTCTCAACTTTTTTTGTCGTGGTACACTTTAAACAATTTTAAAATTTATTGATATTGCTTAAATTTGATTATGTTTTTGTTAAAAAGGTCAAATATATCTAAAATATCTCGTACATCATGTTTAAGAATTTTTATGTATTACCTCTGCTACATCATTTCATTTCTTTTTAGGTCGTTCACCATTTTTTCATTTTTGTTGTATACTTTCTAGCGTTTTCAGGATCTAAATTCGCTTTACGTGTCCGAAACTCATTTACTGTCTACCGCTTTAGCTATATTATTACGATCCATATCCATATAATATTTATTGTTGTTTGTGATAATTTTGTTTCTGATCTATTCCAATTGACCACGTGTAGTTATTTCTAAAAAAAAATATATAAAAATCTGATATGCGGAAAAAAATGGTTTTCCTATTATTTTACTTAGTAGGAAATATATTCTTAAATTTAAATAACTTGAAAAATATCTTCAATGCGACCCTTATATCCAACATATTTAAATATCAAGCATTTTTTTATTCTAGCAAGATGCCAACTAGTGCAGCATAATCTAGATTTAATTACATGAATTTTGGAATATTAATATTAATAGAATTTAATTAGGGTATCTGAGACAAATTCAATGATTTATTTAGGTTTTATTATAGAATAATGGAAATATTTATCTACCCTAGAACCGATCAATACACCAAAGATAGTGGCACGAATAAATATAGCACCATAAAAGGCGGAGTGTTCTCCACTAGACTTTCCCGAAATAAAAAAAGAACTTTATCTAATAAAAAAATGTCTTGAATAAAAGTTATTACTATTTTGATTTTTAGCAACTTTATTTTTATAAACTTTTTCGAAATATATATTTACCAGAAAATAGATGCAAAAAATTAAGAAATAGTTCTAGTAAACTTTCACTTCCAGTTCACCGATTTGACCAAAAAACTATATAGCACCAGATCTTGTAAAAAGAATTGTAGATATGAATTTTTATATTGTTAGGAGTTTTCGTTAAGCCTATAGAGAGAATTCAAAAAATGGCTATCCCTAAACACACACACACACACACACACACACACACACACACACACCTTAAAAATTTAGGCAACCTTAAAAACGTTAATAATACATTTTGTTTTATTGAATAAAATCTGATATAGTTAACACCAGTGCTATCATACATTTGAATTAGATTGGCAGAAAGTCTAAGCAACTTTATTATGTTAAAATATTTGTTGGCAATAATTCCTCTAGTGATATCCGTCACTTATGACAAATATATCTTTACAACATTAATAATGTAGCTTAACAGTGAATAACAAGAGGTTAATAAAATGTTACATTAAGAGAAAAAGATAAAAACAAATTTTTTTGTACATTTAAATCAAAATATTTTTGTACTCCTATGATTTTTTTATAAACTTTAGTTTTTAAAATATTTGTAAAAAACCGAAAAACCTTGAAATCCACCAACCGGAAGTTGTAGTTTTTTTAAAAAAATCTACATTTAAAAAAAATATGATAATAAAGTCAGGTGGTGACCACATCAGATTTTTTTTTGCTTGCTTTTACCATCTATCTATAGGAATTTATTCTTTTTTTGTCTTTTATATGGTATTCCAGCGCTTTTCTTGTGATGTTTCGATCACATTCCATTTGTATCCCATTTTCATTTCCATTTCCCTTTCCATTTTACCTTATTTCTTGCGTCATGTGTAAGGTCGTTCCATGTTTTGTTAATCCTTTTATACATATTTTTTTGTGTTTGATTTTGCCTTGTATCTATAGGAATTTTCCTAAGGTGTGCCCTATCAAATTCTACTTTATTTTTTATATTGTTTTTGTAGATTTTCTATGTTACATCGTTTTCATCGCTCTAGGAAGGAGATTGAAGTGAGCCAAGAACTCAAGAGAGTGTATAAACCAGGCGCTCGTTATTTAAACATAAAAGTGTAGATGAGGGACACAGGGGTGTTTGCGATAAGAATACGGCGAAAGATAGTGAGAAAGGAAGTAGGATATCGACGCCACAAAGTAAAAGGAGCATAGATGTGAAACCATACGCCATCTGTTACACTTTAAGTATACTGCACCTCTGTGTATGGTAGGCAACATTGATTGCTCGACATCGGAACAGCTTCTGCCCTTTCGTGTAGAGCAGCCATACCCTATACCAGTGCAGCTTTTACAGGTGGCTTCTCATCACACGTTATCAATTTTGTTTTCTTCGATTTATATTTGCAAATCCCAAGATTTAATTTATTATTAGTACTTTGCATTTTTTGATATCTCTCTTTAGTCCGACTGCCTTGGGTATTTCCTATTTTATATTTTTACTTTCTTTATCATCGATTTAATCATAATACTTCCATGGTTGCAATGTTATTAATAACTTCTACTTGTATATTTGTGTGACAAATTGTTTTCACATTTGTTATTCTATGTGTGTAAAAACTGTGTAAATTCTTTATTTAAACCAAAATCTCAGCGCTTTTAGTTCATAGTCATAGCATTTCACTGCGACGTTTCCTAGGTAATAAAGAAAAATACTAAAATACCTCAAAGGTAGACTGATTAAAATACTTTTTTCTCCTGTCTTTAAAATGTCTCAGTGCCAGTGACATACATCCCGATTAGATTGTTTTTGGCACTTTAAATACGCTCGAAGTTTAATTAAACACGGCTTGAATTATTTTTTTGACTTATCTAGCCCTAAATCAGGTTGATGGTTTGACGTTAAACAGTTTCGCAATGAGTTTGTATGTTATATTGAAATTAACGTTTTATAAAAGAAGTTGCCTTTTTTATTTGGTTATTTGGTTGTAAGTATAGTATGTAACTCGTCTTATAAACAACTCTAGACACTCGTTTACTAAACAATTGCTTTGCTTCACTCGTGCTTATCTTGAAGCTCTTGTCTAAAGTTTAGTTTATAAAACTTGTTGCATTTTTAAAAATGATTGTGAACTTTTGGTACATCGATCTCAAATGCTTTGATTGATTAAAATCAATCCCCAATCTAACTTGACCTTTTACCATATATACAGACTGTAAGAAAAACTTGGTAAATCGAAAAAAATTGTCGTCCTAATGTTAATGAATAACATCTGTTATTTTTAATATACACGAAACAAATAGAAATTGTTTAAGGGTATTTATTATTTAATGATCAGAAGCTTCCTATATATTGTATACAGCCAATTCTGTATGCAAGAACATAATTAAAGAATATGTAAAAAGCTTGTAAAAACAAAAATTGTTAATGCGCAAATAAGAATTTGTAATTATCATTAAGAATTTAGGTTTGCACAGCATTCTTTTTACAGATTACATTTTGTCCAGTTTTCGACAAAAAATATTTTTTTTGAATATGTTGGTGTTGAAGAAATAAAGTAAAAAAGTAATAAAAATAATGGCAAAAAGAAATTTCTTCCTAAGAAGTACAAATAAATTTAATACTACACTAAGGTATTTATTATTTATCCTTTTAAGGCTCCTTGAATGAAGTATATGAAAGAACTTATATTATGCTTTCTCTTTTTGAGAAGTATTAGCAAAATCTTTTACTTGTGGAAAATTGAGTTTGTTTTTAAATGCAAACTGCAAGTAAAATAAACTTGGTAAAAATATTACGCAATATTTATGCACCAGACATAAATTTTTATATTAAAATTTACCGTTTTTGATTTATTTCTTTGATATAAACAGCATAAATTATGAAATTGAAACGTCAATTTAATGAAAATCATTTTAGATATAACTATTACAAATACGCCCCAATATTTATTATTTATTACCTCGGTAAACTTGTTTAGTATTTGATTTATACGTAAATTTAATGTTGCAACAAATGGCACATAAATATTTAATATTCCTCTTTATGCGATTATTATTGAACTATATTATCTTCTTCTTTTTGCAAATCCAATTTAAAGTTGTTTCTAATATTTTAACATCCTGTTTTGTTCTAGGTAAGTTCCAGGTTCCACATTTTTACGAGATCTCCACGATTAAATGAAATAAATAGCAGTAAGTGTATCAAATAATTTATTACTTTTCTTTGCATAACAAACAAAAATAAAAAATATATGTATTTAGGATTACAGATGGATTTGTTGTGGTGACTAATTTGAAATGCTAACACGAACATGTCATGTCACAAAGAATTAACTAAATGATTTCTATTTATGAACGTACTGTGATATTATTACTCACTTCAATTATCTAAGTACACATTTATAAACGTTTTTTTTACCCTTGCATGCAATGTAATCTCACAATTCACCTGATTAATGATACCTACTTTTTCTATGGAATGATTAAAAAAAATTCAGGCGTAAATATTTACGTTTTTCATTTTTTAAACTCTGTTTTTATGCGTTTAATGTCCCCATAGATGAGCATGATAAACCTAGAGTAGCTTAAAAGATAATTCACAATAAATCCTATTTTTTAAGCCAAGCTATCATTTTAAATGTTAATTAATTAACTTTAATGTGACTCCAACGAAAGATAAAATCTGTAAATGTCATGCGAACTTCGCACTTGAACTATCTTTATTAAAAAGATGAAATTTTGAATGTAGTTGAGTAATTATGTTTTGGAAATAAGCATAGCAATTTAATAAAGTTTTAAGTTTGAAGCTTACTGTCCGAATTTTTATTATACATAGTAAAATTATTAAAATGAAGCACGCTACTTATCAAGCTTACTCCTGTCCGTTGACAGAATGGATTTAGAAAATCAGGAATTAAATAATCTGCAGGCAAACAGAGCTTTAGCAGTTAGTGGCAAAATTTATTCATTTAATAATCGAATTTGCGATCTCTTGTTATATTTATCCAAATTCCTGTGTATACGCCTGAACCGTAGCGCTTGTTGCCACACCTCGTGGCGAAATTAGTAAGTTTTAAAATGTCAATGAAAAATACAATTTCAAATTATGTATTTATGAATAAGTATCAAGACTATTCATAGAAACATATAATGCCAGATCCAACTTACCCAAACGAGACGACTACTCATAACAACATAAATTGCCAAATTACTGCTTAGCCATGAAATGGTGTCCGAAAAAAAGTCGAACATCTAAATCGACCACCCTACGAAAGAATACTTTACCACCCCACAAACTATGACAAAAATAGCACAGCAAGCGTCGTTCCTAATAAATAAATAAGTAGCACTACTTATTACTAACCAGAAAAGCATTTCCCACAGAGTAGCTAATATTAATGCCAGAAATACCATGGAGATTCTCCAGATATATGCGCCTACCACAGTGCACCATAACGAAGTCGTCGAAAGGTTCATTCTTCAATGCATTACAGAGAACAGCTCAAAATATACATCAATTACTAGGAATTTCAATGCGAAACTGGGAACTAGAACTGACCCAAACGAGAAAAAGGTAGGCAACAAACACCGTAAAAGATATAACGGTCCTAAACCAC
>JARJDX010113855.1:0-10455 GCA_030264735.1 Gymnusa sp. GC000175 | reverse complement strand
TGCGCGCAAAGTATAATAAAACTTTTTATTCGCACTAAAGTTTTAATACTAAATCTTATGAAGTCATGTCTCACACTACTTGGTATCAATACACCTAGATTTAAACTTTATACAAAATGAAATTTCTCACTTGAAAATGTTAAAGAGGCTAAGAAAACTTAGCAGTCGATATTAATCTGAAAAAAGAAATGTTCAGGTGCAATAAATATTTTTTAATTGACACATCACTAAGGGCAGCAAAAAAACTAACGGAAACATGTTATTGGTAATTCTTTCAAATATATTATTTAAAATTGTCAAATGCGCTAAAGCAAATTAATTTAGACGTTGCTTTAACCACTGGAGGGAAATGTTGCTAGTAATACGAGTGGATCACAACTGAAGAGCGGACTAGAAATGAAAAGGATACGGATCAACTATTTCCGTTATTGTTGCTGGCTAAATGTGTGCAGAATAATCATGTCTGGGAGTTAGGGTGACATCATAAGGGTTTTCATGTACTATACAATTCCTAGGAATTACTAATTACATCTTGTTAGAAGATTATTATCACCTAAATTATGTTCGATGTGTGAACACTTCCACCACCATAATTATAGCACAGGTGAAAAATTATTTAAATTAATAGTAACTTAAGAAAGTAAGTGAAATGCAGGTTTTTTAAAGTATCCCTTTTTTTTGTGTTATTATTATATAATTATTTCCGTTATGTTGATGTTTAATTATTTATTATTGATAAAAAATAATCTTGGTCGAGTTATGGTGGCAGGAATTTAATCCATTAGGCAATCCCTAGAATTTATTTATTATTTCTAGCTATAAAATATAGTATACTGCTATCATCAAAATATTATTCAATACGTGGATATAATTAAAAACCTAATAAATTATAATCCAAGAGGGAGCTAATATAATATTTTCCATAGCATAACATAAAGTATCTTTTGAGTAATCTAAAAGAAAAAGGTTACAATTCACACGATTTTGTACATCAAGCGGATTTAAGGACTGGCAGATCCTCGGTTATTTATTCATCCTAGTGTAACTGAATTCGAGGGAAGTGGTAAAAACAGGTCTAAGTTGAAGACTACTAGCAGGGTCACAGGCTACAAAAATAAGCCCGATCAAAAAATTCTAAAGGAAGTAATTGGTAAACTCTGGGAAAGCTCACCTCGGCTACTTAAGTCCAAGGAAATAACCTTGATACAGCAAATATTGCCACCAGTTACTGCTGATGTAGGGTAGCAGGTACCATCAGTACCACCGTGTGGCGAAAGGGCTCATAGATAGACTTTCACGAGCATAATGCAGTAATAATGTTGGTCGTGTTTCTGCAAGATTTGCCAACCCGATTGGACAGCTTAACCACGAATAACGGTAAGTTCTTAAAATGTTAAATTTGTTATGTTAAAAAAATAATAATTACACAATTTGTTGCAAAAATAGTCTAAACAATTTTGTACTCCTATGCCTTTTTCATAAACTTGATAGTTTTTAAAATGTTTACAAAAAATCTAAGCTATAAACTACCACTTCATTTATTTTCCATTTCCATGCATTTCTGAATAAGAGAAGTAAAAAACGGATATTTCCGCAAAAATCTCTATTTCGAAAAACTTGGCGATTACTATACTTTCTTTTACTTCGTAAATGAAAGTAAAAAGCGATTTCAAGATTTCAAGAATTAGGTACCACCGACCACCTGTAGACAGACCTCATAGGGAACAGCAATGATATACCACTACACATCGTCTTCGTAGATTACCAATAACTCCTCCATAGAAAACTGTGCAATTTTTAAAGCACTTGATAATGCGAGGCTTGTCTTCAGATACTTGAAACCTCATAAAGATTATATACAAAAATACATCAATACCAGTAAAAATGGAGGAAATACCAATAGAAAGAGAAGTGCATCAGAAGGATATGATTTGGAGGGGGTATTTAAGAATATAAACGACGGAGTATACCTCAGCTTCTTAAGATTTGCAGAAAATATTGTTGTTATCAGCAGTTCCATAAATGAACTAAAAACTGTGCTAAAAGGACCAAACCAGTCATCTAAAAAAATCCGGCTACATATGATTCGCAATAAAACGAAAATTATGACCTCTGAGAACATCCAGGTAACTATTAACAATAAAATACTTAAAACAGTAGCCGTATACAACTACATAGGCCACTAAATTGGGACAGAAGAAGGAAAGAAACCCAGCCGAAATATCGAGAATAATAGGTTAATACTGGTCGACATTTGGAAAACTAAGATTTATGCCTAAAACAAGGAAATTTCAAATTAACCACAAAAGGAAAGTATACAATTGGTAACCTACAAGTGCTTACCTATGACTTTAAGACTATGGCACTAATAAGTAAGGCATCAAAAAAACTCTCAAGTATCCAACGAGCAAAAAGTCTTGCTGGGAATTAATATCCGGGGCTGAATCCATAATGAGAAAATCCGAAGACGGAGCCAGGTAAAAACGTGCTTAAGAGAATAGCACAACTCAAATGATGGCTGGTCATATATTAAAGCAAGTTTCCACAGATGGACTATTAGGCCAAAAGGGCATCAAAAGAAGCGTGGGAATAACTCAGAGAAATTGAAGAGACGATATTCAATATCGTAGGGCAAAATTAGAACTGTCCAAAATAAGGATACATGTAAAAGTCTGAAAGAGGCCTACACCTGAGTGAGGATAAATATAAGAAGAAGTAAAAGGCAGGATGGTCCATTTTGTGTAAACCTTACAAACACATACGATAGAACCACAATTTAAAGATTATACCAAGTCCTGGAAAAATAAAAAATCGTTGACGTAAAAATATCAATAAATACCTCTTTACAATCGTTATTAAGGCTGGAATGAACATGACGAATAGTAAAGTGGATCCGTACTTCATGGATGTAGAATTTAAGAAAGTTAAATATAAAATTAATTAATTAAATTACTCTTTTAACATAGTTAAGATTATTATTAGTAAAAAAACTTCAAATATATAGCTGAACAGAACTTTAGGAAATGAAGGAATATAGAAAGAACATTACTTGGCTGATAGAAGACCACCATTAAAGGTTTAAATGTACGCAAAATTCAAATTTTTGAAAATCAAAGGCGGACGGGAAAATTAAACCTATATTGCAAGGAAAACCCATGATTTATAAAAAAAACTCAAAGCTGAAAGTCAAGGAGCTTATAGTATTTCCAGTGCAGAAGAATTAATTTAAACACCCAGGGATGAAGGAGAATTAAACTTTTACAAAAAGTCGATAATCATAAGGTGTACTAATAAATTAATTTTAAAATAAAAACTCGACGAAAATAGCCGAAAGGAGAAACAAAAGCGAAAAAAAAGCAATAATAAGAAACCTGATGAATTAAAACTAAAATAAAAGAAGATTTTATAAGCAGAAAAAGTCAAAGGAAGAATTTGCAAATTTACGAGAAGAATTTCTGAAAACTAACACCGAATTGAAGAAACATTCAAAAAATAGAAATAGAAATCTGGAAGACAAACTAAAAAAACAAGACAAAAAAAGTGCAAAAATATATGTGCGTTGATTACTGAAGCAATTCACACATCATGGATTGCGCATCATGAATAACAAAACTTTTTGTTATCAAATGGGTAGTTAGCAAACTTTTTATAAAAATAAGTAATTTCTTTAATTTATTTTTAAATACAATAGTTAATTTTGTAAATAACGTTTATCATCCCCTAAACAATTTATTTTTTAAATGCAAATAAAATATATTTGTTTAAAATATGTAATATTTTATTTCATGTTTACTTGCAGATTTAAACACTGATTTTTAAATACAATATATTTAAACAATGACTATGTTAATTGATATAGTGACTAAAATGAATTATTACTCTTAGCTTTTATATAAAATATAAGCTTTTAAATACAGTTGTGATCATATAATTTATTACTGTTTCAATAAAATACTGACCATACATGTAATAAATTATTAGAATTTTATTTCAAATATTTACCAAATTAATTGCAGCCTTTATTAACCGTCATATTATTATAATTATAGCTCCTAAAAGTTTATGCACATCACTTACTAATCTACATCAAATGCAAAAGAAAATATTGAAGAATAAAATCGAAGCCGACTCGATATTGGCGGAAAGAAAATGTCCTGTCTGGAAAACATCCACGATTGGATGAGATCAAAATCATAGTTTAGACTTTAGAGGACTGTGAAATGATCGAAACGCATACACCAACATTAGAGTGCCCAAACATGGCACTGAAAAGAAGAAGCATATATAAAATATAATAATTCAGACAGTTCTGAAAGTAACAATCATTACTAAGAAAATTTTTAGTGTTCTCCACTTGACCCCAGATACGGATCGTGAGATTGCCGGTATAAGCAATCGAACCTTTCAAACAACTGAGTATTTGGATTTGGATTTATCCCTAGACTTAAAAATCGATCTTGAATGCGGAAGAATGCTAAAGTGTTACCGGTGGAAAGATGTGGAAGGCAATAAAAAATCTCTACATAGAGACTCAAAAAGATAATTTTCTAGTAAGATAGTATGGAATGAATCACCGGTGGAAAGATGTGAAAGACAATTAAAAATCGCCACATTAAAGACTCAAAAAGATAATTTTTTAGTTAGATTATATGTAAGACAATGATCAATTCAAAATATTCAAGAGTCTCGAGTTTCCCAGTTGGATTTTTAGGTAAGATGGTTGTGAACATAGTCAAGCAAGCAAACAAAATTGAAAATACTCTGAATTTGTACCTAGAAAGTAAGAACATTGAGAACAATGGCATAATCAGAAAAAATAATCAACGACATTTAAGAAATGCTGAAAATGAAAATCAAAATAATGGACAATAATAAAATAAAGTGGTGAGGCTCAGGTCTGTGTCTCGTTAATAATCACAAAGTATATCATTCATGAAGAACAACTCAAGAACTTTTAAAATAATGAAATCCTAAAATGTTTTCCTTAGCAACACTTCACAATAGTAATAGGAGACCTCAATCCAAAATAGTAAGAGATCGAAAGAAAAATTACATCGGACCTTATGATCCAAGCTCTCCGACAGGGCTCCCAACCTTTTCGTGTTTGATATCTTTTTTTTTCATGTGGGATCATCGCGATCTACCATATAGGGAAATACACTAAGAAATCCTTTAAAAACCAATAAAAATACCATGAAAGTTAAAGTTGTGGATTCTTAGAGATTTTAAAGAGCTTTTACTGATTTTAGTGATTTTTAGTGATTTTTGCGGTTCTTTAAATGGCTTTAGTATATTTTTAGTTATTGTGGATTTTGATTTTAAGTTTCTTTTGAAAATTTTCAGTGGTAAATTTTTAGTTGTTTTTAAGTATTTTACTGCATTTATGCACCAAACGCACCTACTTAACTTCTTCTTTTTCTTGTTCCTGTTACCATTACGGTCCTCTGAGGACTTTGGCATTCTTCTATATAAGGTTTTCCCAGTTGCGTCGATCCATGGCGGCACGTTTCCAGTTCGTGTATCCGATTTTGTCCGCATCCTTGGCAACACTGTCCTCCCATCGGCTTCTTGGGCTTCGTCTTGGTCTGCGTCCCCACATTCTGGCAACCAAAATTTGTTTTGGCTGTCGTATTTCCTTCATACGAATCACGTGCCCCCCTAAGCCGTCCACATTTTATTGTTGCCACAAGATTAGGTTCCTTGTATAGTTGTCGTAGCTCAAATTCATTCTATGCCTCCATGTTCCACTGTCATTTATGGGGCCGTTAATTCTTAGTAGCACTTTTATTTCAAAAGAGTTAAGTTTTACTTCATGAGTGCTGTTGATCGTCCTCGTTTGCTGCCATACATTACAATAGGTCGAATGAGTGTTTTGTAGATCTTTATTTTTGTGCTGCGAGATAGGTCTTTGCTGCGCAGCATTGCATGTCGGCTGAAGAGACCTCTGTTTCCTAGCGTAATACGGTTGGTTACCTTCTCGGATATATCGTTTTTATTATTTATAGTAGATCCTAAATATTTAAAAATAGTTACTATTTTAAAACTATGTTCGCCAAGAATTACTTCAGGTCCCATTTCTCTACCTTGTCTTGTGAGAGCCATATATTTGGTCTTACTACTATATATTTTTAGTCCTATTTTCTTCGCCGGGAAATGGATTCTTCTATTTTTTGACCATCGACTTTTGTTGGTATGCAAAACTTCTTCAGAATGTTGAACCCGCACTGGTAATCCCCCAAAATCTCCTCCGCTTAGGTGTTAATGCGGTCAGTGAGTATACTAGAAAATACTTTGTAGGGTATATTCAGCAACGATATTTCTCTATAGTTGCTGCATATTTTGCGATCTTCTTTTTTGTATATGCAAATCTAATAAATATCTACAAAAACTACTAAAAATCCAGTAATAGTCTTTAAATTTCAGAATCATAGATAATCTTTATTGGTTTCAAAAGAATTTCACAGTTTTATAGGTTTTTTTACAAGCTTTGAGTATTTTAAAATATTTAGTGCATTTATATTGGTTCTTACGAAGTTTTTAGTGGTTTCGTTGATTTTGGTCTTCCAACTGTTAAAGAACATCGTGAAATTAAAACCCAAATTAAATATAACGTGAAGCAACCTATAAAAAGCTAGTTAACAAATTGTGGTCAGAAATAAAAGGTCTGGTAAAAAGTGTGACACTTTTCGGTGACGCTGTTTTCGTGACCCAGTTTTCGTTACACAATTAAACCCATATTTCAAAAGTTTAAGATGTGGTTTTGTATAGCCCCTATGGGACAATGGGTAAATATGGATACCAGTAAATGTGGATTCTGTCAAATGTATATTGTTTTACTTCGCTTGATATTTAAAGCTTAAAACAGAAAAATCAAATTTCTGGTTTAACTTATTACAAACATTTAAGTTGGTAAACAGAGAAGACTGGTAGATCGCGATCGTCTGGTTGGGCACCACTGCTTCAGGAGATGGAAGTAATAGAGAAGACCAACTAAGTGTTTTCATGAACCTTATACTCATAAATACATTTTTCAAATTACCATCACGAAGTAATCCCCCAAAGACAAGCTTACAAAATGAAAATAAGGTGTGTATTAATAAAGACATATCCAGGGGCCGGACTGTAAACTCATCATGTACCAAGAGTAGGATTATTTATAATAAAATTTTAAAAAATCGGAAACCATAAGACAAACGGATAATTTTCAAGAAAACTAAAAAATTCGTTAAAAGGGCAACAGGCCGAAGCCAATCTCAATGAACAACTTGCATCTCAAATGGATGACAGAATCAAGGAAAACATCCAAAAAATAATTAAAACAGTGCATAACATCAAGGAAAACTCCATAGACCTGAAGTCAACCAAAAGATACAGTAGATGACAAACTAAATCGTACAATTAATGAAGTAAAGAAGAAGTAATAACAATAACTTAAATTAGTACAGAAAGACGAACATGGAAATACAAAAAATAAAAGGGGCCAAGATCAAGAATCGAAACAAAAATGTTAACAAGCAAAAGAGAAGAAAACCAAAAGAGAGACACTTTCCATAGAAAAATCAGAAAGATAACAGGAAAATGCCAAAATAAACTAATAGATGAAACGAATAATCTAGAAAAAGGATATAAAAGCAATATAAAAACACCATATACAACAACTATTTTATGTAAACCTTACAAGGTTGTGTTCTTCAATAGTACGAAAGCTCATCAGCCACATCATTAGGTTAATTATCAGGACGCATGCAATTTGTGAAATTTCCTGATAGGTGAACTGCTGATTAAGAAAAAAAGTGAACCTTAGAAATTGTCACAGGTACTGAACTTTCGAACACCTAGCTCGCGACCACAAGGGACCTGACAGATCAAAATACCGCTTTAATTGTGGTGAGATTGGCGGATTATGTACCTAAGACCCATAATGCACTCTCTACGAAGCAAGCGGCGGAAAAAGCAGAACTCCAACAGGGAGTTTTAGCTGCCTGGTTGATAAGGAAGCACTAAGAGTGGCAGGTGAATATAAAGCTGCAAGCCCAAAAAAATAAGCATACTGCAACTAAACTTTAACCAATGTGTGGCGGCGCAAGACCTCCTGACGCAATCGATGCGAGACTTCAACATCGACTATTTAATCTTAGCGAAGGGCAAGTAGCCAAATTCTAGGAGGGTTATTAACTGACGGTTTGCCCCGCCCCCCTCCCCGAAGTAATGCTTGGCGGAGGTTCGGGGGTTGTTTGGAATTATAAAGGTGAATTTGGTGGGTAAAAATCCCACACACTATGAAGCACGCACTTTACAGCTTCATTTGAAGATTTCCACTTGCCCTCTAATAAAAAAAACACACACAGAATTTTTTTTCACGATTACTATACCTTCCTTTTTCGGGAAAGGAAAACTGTGATGAAATAATAAATAGATATTGATAATTTATTTTCGGACAATTATGATTTTGTTGCAAATAAAAATACATTCGTACCAAATTCTACATGTAATGGATATATCATAAATATTTATAAAAATGTTATGACCTGTTGAGTTCACTGCAAATTGATGGTAAATAACACAATACAAATAAAAAACGAAAAAATCATCATATTATAGCCTTTTAATATTTTGATATGACTTTGATGTATTATAAGCGGTGAATGTGCTTGCTATTCAGAGGAATCTTGTTATTGGCAAATGTGTCATGTTGTATGACACGATTATGAAAGAAGTAAAAAGAGTTCGCGGGACATTTTGAAAATTTATGAATATTATAAAAGATGATGCACGTGCACTTCCTATCTAAATCTATTTGTTATTATAATGCAAGCATAAAGTTTATCTCATATGAAAAGTCTACTGCACGTCAAACTGTCAATCGGTGTAAATGCGCTTACACGAGGCGATTTTTTTAATAAAATTCCATCCTATTAATTCATAGACATCCAAAAAATATTTTCTTAGGACGTATTTTTATATGACAAGGGTGATTCAGCTCTTTCAAAATCCATTAAAATTTTTTTTTTTCTTCTCGGTCGATCCTCTTTTTGTCTATAAGCAGATTGACAGATAAAATTCAATTTAAAATTTGGTTTTTTTCGATTGGGAATTAATTTTTGCTAAAAGCTTTATGACTAGACGTATTGGAAATTCTTAGAAACCAAGAATAAAAGTTTGGCACAGTTTCAAGTGAAGAGTATTTACGATATATCCAAAAATAATTCTGGGGGCAGTCAAAATACGATAAGTAATTGCTACTCTGGATGTTTTTTTATTGAGATGCCGACATTTTTTTCCAAGAAAACATAAACATTTGTGTGATTTTTATATTTGTTTTCCGCCTGTAAATAATATTTGGATGGCTGTATTTTATATTCGAGTTAAAATCATGATGAGTGTAGTAAATATCACTATCTTGACGTTTTAAAAAGTTTTATTATATCGGTGTATGCTGCACAACAAATTAACTGGGGTGTAATAATTTGTAAGTTAATTTTAGAAAATGCAATTTAAACTTGTTGTGGTTGGGGAAACATAAAATCTATTTTGGAGCCAATATCGTTTGAATATTATCGCTTTTTTTGTTTCTGCTCGTGGGAGGGTGAAAAAAATTTATACTCATCTGCAAAATGCAATTTTGATGCTGTAATAAGCCGGATTTTTAAACAGTAAGGGAAATTAATATGTTTTTCAAGGAGGGGATTCACCTAGAGAGAATAAATATCCTGCAAGGA
This sequence comes from Gymnusa sp. GC000175, assembly GCA_030264735.1. Taxonomy (NCBI): domain Eukaryota; kingdom Metazoa; phylum Arthropoda; class Insecta; order Coleoptera; family Staphylinidae; genus Gymnusa; species Gymnusa sp. GC000175. The sequence goes on along the minus strand of JARJDX010113855.1, from coordinate 736 downwards.
AATATGAGGGTGCAAATATGACTTACGCTTTGCGGTTTCTTAGGGTGAGGGTACCCTTCTTCAAATTGCACAATGCACTTTATCTAAGGAATAAGATCAGATTTTTATTCTGGTAAAAAATTCGAATTCGGATAATCCAGGTTAGATTTTACCCTATCTTGATTTGGAACTGTATTTATTAAAAAGATTCATTTTTCATTGCGGCCCTTTTTAGACCTACATCCCTTTTTGTACCGCTAAATGAATACCTTTTTATGTTTGTTATAACACTGCTTTTGTGTTTCGATAATCACCAACAATAGATTTAAAGATAACAATGTTACATCAAAAAAAAACCCTTTCGGTTATTTGACGAAACTCATTAAATTATGGAAATCAACTGCTCTTTTTATTGGCAACCATTTTAACGCTTCACCTAATTTTTATACAAAAAAATTGTATTGAAAAGAGTACTTTGTGTGGTTTAAAATATTATTTTTGTATTTTGTGGAGAAATTTTGTGCTAAATTTATGCACAGTGGAAGCAAAATGCGACAATACCACCCTAAATTTGGCCTGTCGTGTGTTTGGAAGTTTAGTACGGACATTATATACACGAACCTGAAGTTTTCCCCGACTTGAATAAGATCATTTTGCGTCTCAATTTGCAGATCATTAAAACTTTTCGACGCACGTGTACCTTGATGGCACTGTTTATATTAGAACCTGAGGGTCGATATTGATTTTCTAACAGTTT
>JARJDX010113838.1:0-10471 GCA_030264735.1 Gymnusa sp. GC000175 | reverse complement strand
CTACCACCGATCCTTTGTCAGTAGTTCCATTAGCCACTTTTGTTTTGCAACTTAAATTGCCAACATTTTGTCCTCTTATGTCAGTAGTTGTATTGGCCACTTTTTGTTTCGCAAGTTATATTTTCAACATTGTGTCCTCTTACACACGTTACCAGCTCCTTTATTGGTTAAAGCCAACATTTCTAGATTTTTCAACATTCCCAAATCTTTTTCAAATTAATTTAGTGATGTAACCACACATGGTACTAGTACAGGTTTTTTTAGGTTGAGTTTTGGGCCCACTTCCTTTTATCACTTATCTGAGATCATTGAAGCTTGTTATGTGAGATCTGATATTGTACTTATCAACAACCTAATCACAACCATCGACAAATCCAACATCAGCTACACAAGAATCAACAACGAAATCTCAAATATCAACAAATTTATGAGAAACAAGCTATACAACAACAACACCTGAAGTAATTATAAAAAATATGACTCAAAGTGTGGTAAAAATTTACGAATCACCACTATCACCATGTTGGAAGATCAACGGATAAGCGTACTACGAATTTTCTTGCATATATAGTACTAATGCAGGTTTTTTTAGGTTAACTTTTAGTCGCACTTTCTTTTATCACGTATTTGAAATCATTAGAGCTTGTTGTGTAAGATCTAATATTCTACTTATCAACAACGTATTTACAACCATCGACAAATCCAACATCAGCTACACAAGAATCAACATCGGATACATGGAAAATCAACGGATAAGCGTACTACGAATTTTCTTGCATTTACGCCACTAATGCGGGTATTGTTAGATTGAATTTTGTTGCCACTTTCTTTTATAACGTATCTGAGATCATTTAAGCTTGTTGTGTAAGATTTGATATTGCACTTAATAACAGCGTATTTACAACCATCGACAAATTAACGTCAGAAACACAAGAATCAAGAACAAAATCTTAAATATCAACAAAATTATGAAAAACAAGCTTTACAACAACAACACCTAAAGAAATAATTAAAAATATGACTCAAAGTATGGTAAAAATTTACAAATCACCACTATCACTATGTTGGAAGATCAACGGATAAGCGTACTACCATCTGGTAATAACGACCGGATATTATGTTAAAACAATATTTAAAGCAGCAATTAAAAAGATGATTAAGAAGGTGATAAAAATTTAGGTCTGATCACTTTCGCTTTGGCAGAAGATCTTCGGGTAAACGTGTTTATTTTCCCCCAACTCTGCGTCCAGAAGAAAAAGTGATACCTGAAGTCCCTGCACAAACTGATAAAAAGGTCCATTAGAAGTTAGATAAAGCTACATCAACAATCACCTGCCAAGGTAATTTTTATCCCAGGGTTGCATATCTGCTCTCATTTGTTGGCGTTATGAGTATAGTGACGATTGTCGAGGACTTTATGTTATAACTTTGTCGATTGCAATTTAGCAGTTGGAGGAGGTGGTTAGGAAGCTGATAGGTCTAGCGCCGTTTTCTGTAAACCTAGCCCACTTTTTAAGTAGGTTTCTCAAAGAGAGTGTGAAAGGAGGAGTACGCCTAAATGAAGGCGGAGTACGCCTCGAGGAAGATAAAAGTGAAGACTACCTACGTATAACTAGCCATAGTGCTATGCGAAGGCGGTAAACTTGTCGCAAAAAACACCTGAAGAGATAGATGAAGAACAGTGTTCATAAGTACTACATAGCTGTCGTTAAGACTAAGCCGAAAAATACGATAGATGAAGAACAGTGTCCATAAGTACTACATAGCTGACGGTAAGACTAAGCCAAAAAATACCTGTAGAGATAGATAAAGAATAGTTTCCATAAGTACTACATAGCTATCGTTAAGACTGAGCCAAAAAATACCTGGAGATATAGATAAAGAACAGTGTCCATAAGTACTACATAGCTGACGTTAAGACTAAGCCGAAAAACACCTGGATATGTAGATAAAGAAGAGTGTCCATTAGAACTACATAGCTGTCGACAAGACCAAGCCGAAAAAAGAGAAAGTATTTAAACTCAGCTCCTTTTGATCCACCAGCAACCACTTTTTCGACTGAAGTTCATCCGTAGCAACAGACTGCGCCACTAAACGGCATCTGAAGCTTTGGAGCGAGTTTTAGGAGGTGTCGTCTGTGTGTCGAAATGAATAAAACGCACAACTCAATGTAGGACCGATTGATCTAAAGGGGCAGTGACAGAACGACAAAACGATATCGGCAGTAATCGTGGACATAAGTTTCCCCTTCCCCAGAACCTAGTGGTTAGCCGGCGGAAAAGGTGGGATAAATACAAAAACTTCACTATGCAATACCAGAATCCGTCAGCAGTATTACAGTTGCCGAGGTTACATTTGTATGTTTTAGAACGTCTGTGTGCTTCCGTGTATATGTGCACATCCATCCTTTTTCACCAATATTTTGATCGTTTTTTTATCCCTATAATACAAAAAAGAATAAATTAACCACTCCAATCGAAATCAAGATTTAAAAAAATTTGTTTTCAAGAAAGTGTCTGACTATGTGTTTGTGTGTGTATGTGTATGTGTATGTGAGTGTATGAGTGTATGTGTGTGTATGAGTGTATGTATGTATGTGTGTGTGTGTGTGTGGGCGAAAGTGGTAGTTTATTGGTTAGGATTTTAAGTTTTTTTGTATAAAATTAATGGTTTTTTAAAATATTTGCAAAAATCCAAAAACTTAATCAACAACCACTTCAGGTTTATGCATTTCAGACATATATATTTAACTTTAAGAGTTTCCACGCGACATTGCAAAGTTCAAGCGCAATGATTGGTTCTGTTATCGCGACATACCTGCACAAGGTTGAAACCCCATTAACACCTAGATTTTGTAATTCTGAATGTAAAACTTGGTGTACGAGTCGTATTGATAATGATTCGATATTTTGGGTTAAAACACTATTATTAGAACGCTTATGACACACGGCTGGACGCGGTTAAAACAAGACTTGTAAAACTACAAAGATGAGAATACAAGTTATTTGACTCACTCTTTCTTTCTCTTTCATCCTTGTTAGTATTTTGCGCATTTTACATGCCACGGTGAGTTTGGTTAGCTGTAGAAAAACATTTACCATTTTCATTACTATAACTTATCCCTAATTATAAGAAGCGCAAAATTTGCGAAGCGATTTGGATTCATAATAATCTTCTTAACTTAAATCGCGAAAATGGTTTTGAAATCTCCAACACCTGGAAATATTTGTTTTTGTCATTATTCTCTTTTACCTCTGTAAGTATTTTGCACATTTTACATGCCACGGTGACTTTGGTAAGCTATAGAAAAACATTTAAAATTCTCATCACTATAACTTACCCCTTATTATAAGAAGCGCAAAATTTGCGAAGCGACTTGGATTCATAAGAATCCCCTCAACTTAAATCACGAAAATGGTTTTGAAATCTCCAATACCTGAAAATATTTGTTTTCATCATTAAACTTCCACCTCCACTAACAATTTTTCATGCTAAATAGGCATACACACTCAAAAAAGGTCTTCGGTCATCGGACTTTTCCGCCTCAAGAATGCTCCCTGCAATGGCGAGCGAAACGTTGGCAACAACCAATAAAAATACGCGACTTAAACCCAAAAGTAAGAAAATTCACATCGACTTAAGTCGCGAAAGCTTAAATTCCAAACTATAACTTAATTTGATATTCATTTAAAAAATGTATTTTATTAACGTGCCAGTTTAATAAAAAGCGCAAAACTATACATTCAGTAATAGTTTTGCCAGCTCTTTAAACTGTAGGCCAGTAACAATGTTGGACTTGGTACATGGATATATGATATACATCCATGTGTTACATATTGTTTTCTCCTGCCACTTTTAAAATAAAGTGTGCACTTAATTGAAATAAATAATAGTCGTTAGCTAATGGCAAGAAGCCAAAGCCATTAATTTAAAAAAATATATTTTTAATAATTGCTAAATTCTCGGGTAATTTAATTACAAATGCAAATTACGCTAAAAAATAAATGGAATCCCGTTAAAATTTATAAAGAGCAGAAAATCTAGATCGTTTTATTTCTTTAGATAACATTTTAAACTTTTTAAGCGGCGACAGTTAAAGGAATTTTCCATGTGTAAAGATTTAATTGCTGGAGAGTTTAACCTGCTATAAACTAAGATGGAAAAAGATAATCCAAAGAAAAGTGTCGTTGCGTACTATTTATTGCAAGGCAAATAATTTTTAAAACAGAAACGAATAGCTGCCATGGGATTCGAACACACGAGTCGTGATCTTAGCGCCATTTCTTTAAAATCGTTTTTTCCCGGTTCTATAGTTTACTGTACGAGTTTATTGACATTGTTAATAACAATGTGACATGTCAATTTAATTATATAGTTAACTAACCACGCTTTATATAACCGGCTCTTGATCAATTAAATAAAGTTTACCATATAATGTTATACCCGCAACTTTAAAAGAAAATATTTAATTATTCAGTATCCACATGTACACATGAGTGACTCAATCTTATAGAGCACATCAAAAGAATCTCCGAAAACGTAGCCTTGCGGAATTAAATGCACCCCTTGCAAAATCTAGTAATTGTGTAACAAACCGCAAGTTTAGAAAACTGAGAATACTCTTAAATATTTATTGATGATTATCGATAATCTGAACTAAAATACATACGGATCTATCATCCTTTTAGTGTTAAAGATCACTGTAGGTAAGCTAATGCATGTGATTGGTGTTATATAACGACAATTTAAAAATACTCTCTACAAGATTTTTTTTACGTTCAAGTCTTTATAAATGGTTGATAATCACGTGACCGCGTAAGTAGGCAACGCACGGTATAATTTTATAATCCAAAGACGTGAGTTCGTAGTTATACCAAATTCGTGTTTTTGAGATATTGGGAACAAAAATTATTTAAATAAAAAAAATTAAAAAACGAGAATGTTGGGTAGGCAATGATATTATGTGTCAACCATTTGACACATGAAATCATCAAACGTCAATATCATGTCAGTGTGGTTTTCTTTTCCCTATTATACTAAAACCGTAACTTCCCCTTCTCGTTGGAAAAATTTAACTAACGTCACTAACATTTTTGACCAACATGGCGCTAGCCGTAGAGGTCGAATTCTAAGTCACTTAAACAACTCAATATCCACTATTTAAATATGCCATCGAAAAAATTTTACGTCGTCCCGTTCAGCGTCGCGACTCTTTCAAAGTTTGAAAAACAAACGACGATATCTCCGAAACGGTGAATCGGATCAAAAAAGTTCTAACAGAAAAATTAAATGTTGTCCATGGGTCTGTAAAAAAGTCTTATGGTTCGACACTTTCCGGTAATAACAGGGGCTCAAAAGGGCCAAAAAAAGGTAACAATGCAAAAATATGGTTTTCGGCTCCATTGGTTACCGTAAAAAAATATTTCGGAAAATTACCCTTTGAGGAATTAAAGTACGCTTTTCGTGCTATCTAAAGGTTTTTTCAAAAATATTTTACGACTCTTGGTTAGGCGCCGCGACGCTCTCAAAGTAGAAAAAAATTAAATGAACTGTTGACGATATCTCTAAAACAGTAAGTCGGATCGAAAAAATTTACTTGTACGAATTAAAGATCCTCTAAACATCTATAAATCATACATTTGACACGAAGTTCCAAGGTCATAAAAAATGGGTTAAAAAAATTATTGAAATTAATTTGTCGAAAAACAGGTTTTTGGCACTTTTGACCGCCGCAGAAACATATTTAAAAAAATTCCCTTGGGGGTGCTAAAATACGCGATAATTGCTATGTGATGCATTTTTTGAAAAAAAATTACCACGCTTCGTTTCGAGTCGCGATGCTTTCAAAGTTGAAAAAACAATCGACGATATCTCCGAAACGGTAACTCGGATCGAATAAAATTTAAATACTTTTTTGCAGACGGTCTAAAGATCACACCTAGAGAAGTCAACATTATTTGCGTTTCTAACGAACGTGTTGAAGGCGTTTTTAAATCTTGCAAAACTTTTGACCGCGAGATATCTGAAACTGGCAGAGCAGAATATTTTTTACACCGTGGCTTCCTAGCCCTTTAAAAGTTGTCTGCGCAACTTTCCCCGAAATTTTTGTGCGATGCACGGTACGGCGCTTTTGAAATTTGGCGTCGTGACGTCATATCTCGAAAACGGCGCCACCTAGTGGAATGCGGAGAACGGCATTCGATTGGGCTCATTGAGAAACCTAAGTGACGTGAATATTAGTTGTTTATTTTAATATTTATGGGTCAAAAAAAAATTTGTTTTTGGGGGTCGTCTGCGAGGGTCCACGCCGACTGAAATCACTTTCGTAATTTTTGAAACACAAACATGTGATTTCTGCGTTTAATAAAAAAAGAGAGCGCCAACAACGTTTTTTCCGAATTTTTAATTTCGTCCCCGTTTTTCTGCTACGAATTTTTTAAACTAAATTTTGTTTTCGCGATTTCTGAGAAATATAAAACAAGGTTTGCACGCCACCCCCGTGCAATTTTTTAACCAATTTCATCATATTTCGATGGACGAGAATAATTTTAACGAAGAAAGTTTCCACATCCCGAAGGCGCCTTTTATTTCAACCCAAAAAAAAAAAAATAATTTCACATATAAAAAACGAAATTTTGACTACAGTTTTTCCTTAGTTTTCCTTCTCAAATATTTTTTTCTTAATCAACATACGATGCGCCTTTTAATTGCCTTTCTGCCCATGGCCTCGCATTTTTTCCACCACCCTTATTTCGTCCGATAAAAAATTAAATGTGAAAAAATTCTACCGCCTCGCCTCGTCTCACAAACTACCGGCTCGATCAAAAATTATTGGTTGAATCGCTTCGATACCTAAATGGCCACTGAGAGTAGGACTCGGCTACCGCCTCGGCTCACAAACTACCAGCTCAAATAAAAATTATTGGTTCAATCGCGTCGATCCTTAAACCGCCACCGTGAAATTATACAGGGCTGGACTAAAAATTTTTCTTTATTTCTTTATACATGATTAGGGTTACCAACTTTTTTCTTTATATATAAAATTGGGTTACCAACAGTTAAAAAAAATCACTAATCTTGCCTAAAAAATAAATAATTTTTTTAAAATTTTTTTCTTTATTCCACTATTCGGTAATAGGTTAGAATATTGGTTAAGTGTGTACTAGTTCTAACCTAAAATTCAAGACGTTGATTTTTCAACAAGGATAGTAGGAAGATAATTATCAAAATTTAGGGAATAGAAAAGTAATAACGTAACGCAAACGTTAATTTCAAATTATTAAAAAAAAACAACATAACGTTGTGTTTTATTACTTAATGTCTTAATAAACAATTTATTTTAATACCGACGTAATAACTGTTTTAAATTTAATACTAAATATAACCACTTTTCATATTATTCTGTGAAATTCCATTAAACCAAACGTATTTCACTAACACACCATTAATTCTAGGTAACGCTAAACTATGTTACACTACTGTATAGAATTTATTGAATTTTCCAAAAGTTTACCGACAGCTCTTTTTACAGTCACAAATTGTACATTTCAGCAGGATACGTTTCACCTGAAAAGTTTTCAACTATTTGTAATTATAAATTTAAACTTATGTTGATAACAATTTATGTAATTATTATTTCTGTTACCAAGTCCAAGTCGTCTTAAGAGTATCTATAAAAACAAGTAAAAAAAACGATTAAACGCGTTAAATATATAATGAAAATGCAAAAAACGCAAATAAAAAACTTAACCTCAGTGTGCTCTTTGGGTCTATATGACCCGAAATTGAATTGACATATTGATAACTTTTTTATGTTTTTTTGTCCATTTACCCTTTTCGAGTGTCGGAATTGCAGAGAATCTTCGAAAATATGTTAAAAAGAGTTAGTTTATGTTGGTTATTACATTTACAAGAATAAAGACTCAACACTTGTTGAAATATATAACTATAAAATTTATCTTGTTTTATATTGTTTATTATTTTATCAAATGGGAGTTATAAATTATAAAAAAAACACAAACATAAAACAACGAACGCCATTGATTGAAATATCCAAAATATCTGATTAATTGCACAACTTTACCAGCATTAAAATATCAAATGTCGTTTGGGCTGTCTACCTACGCGGTCACGTGGTTTTTAATCAATCTAGATGGGTCTGTATATTGAGAAATAAAAATTGTCAACTCCACAAAGGTGTGTTTGAACGCATAAATTGAGAACAAAAATAATATAAAGTTATTATAAACTGTCTGGACCGAAGTTTATTTTGGGATTGGTATTTAGAACAATTAAAAGAAAAAAGGAAGCAGGTAAGAGGTGATTGATAGTCGCGAGTGCTACTTAATACAAGTGGTATTTTTGAGACTATCCATACAATAGCAAGAAGAGAAGCCGATGCTTATAGGCTGATTAAACGTAACAAAGTTAGAAAATTGGCTGTAACCCAAGTCTAATTTATTATTATTGTGTCTTTGAACAGTGAAGGGTGGCGAAGGTCGACCTAACAACCTAATTATAAAGTTTGCTCTTTAATGGTTCACTTAAATAACACACGCACCTGTTTGTCTACTCAATAATATGGGTTTTATTTTCATAAACATAAATAAAATGTGATTACATAAATTTTTTATTTAAAAAAAAAGCTTTATTAAAAGTGAGCTCTTAAATGTTAATAAAATATTTATATTTGTTGCTTCACAGGGAAGAGAATTCATTATTTCAATGAAAGTTTAATGTACTTTTCTTGATGTTCATTACTGTTGGAAAATAATTCATTACCTCTTTTTATTCTTGAAAAACTTCATTACTCATTTATTTACGTTTCAGCTGTCCGACTAATGTAAAACTGCAGAAGAAGATATTACCACAAAAGTTAAAATAGACTCGTGTAAATATATTACTTCAAACTTGATGCTGTTTAAATATTTATATACATTTTCCACTGAAAACTTATTTCAATTTATTCTGTTGATACAGCATTTCTAATGGAACATTTTATTCTTCTTCATTTTCATAATTAATTTCTTTGTTTCTTTAATATTGAAATTGACGATTTAATATTTGTTTTACTAAGTAATTAAAGCTCGATTCTTTATATAAATGATTTTAATAATTTTAATAATTTTAATTTTTTTTGTTACAGGTAAGTCGTGGTCTGGAGATTGTACAATTAAGGTAACTCTGAGCACTAGCCAAACGGAAAATCGGCTGGATATAAGTAAACGCATATTGTTCAAATGCATCATACACAAACCCCACTTTTTTCTATGACATGTGTGTGCACGACGATATAAATAATTTTGGAATGTACTAAGATGTTATTCATAAATAGTCTTACTGACGTCATTTTCAATTTGTGTTTTTCAATGAAGAGATTTGGCCCATATTTATAAATCTATATTTAATTATCCACACACATTTTTTTCTCACCGACTTGTCATTAGTCATGAAAAATCAAATTAGGCATACTAACTAATCGTATAACTGCATCGGTGTTTTCCAAACTGTAGGGCGCAACTCTTAGCGTGGGGAAAGGAGCTTTTACCAAAATAACATTTTTTAATAATAATTTTTAAAAATTTGGCGCAATTTTGGTTAAAATTTAAATAATGAAAAGGTTAAAACTACAATTATTTTTATATATTTTCATCATAATTTAGAAAAATTTTGTTGGTGATTTTGATTACATTTAAATGTTTTTTTTTATCAATATTTAGATCATTTTTATTGAAAATTTTACACACACAACAATTTTCGTAAAAATTAAAACAAATTTGAATAATATGCGATTATTTTTATTACATTGTCAAGATTATATTAGTTTGTTTCAAGTTGTAATGATTTTGTTCATGTTTGATAATTTTTTGTTACTTTTTCTCATAAATTAGTTGGATTTTCAAAAAAATTTGGTCAAATTTAATTATTATTTAGATCAATTTTGGTTAAATTTTGACAATTTTCTTTAAAATATAAATTATTAGAACATTGTAATTGATATGAATTTTTCCAAATTTCGATAATTTTCGTGACCATTTTTGGTTTAAATTGATGCTTTTAATCAAATTTAAGCGATTTTATTTAAAATTCAAATAATATTGATAAAATTTAAGCAATTTTTTTAAAATTTAATATATTTTGTTTAAATTACTTCAATTTATGTTGAAATTTATATAAATTTTTTCAAATTTGGCCACCTTTGTCAAAATTGAAATGATTTTCATTTAAGCTACTGTTTTTAGACAATTTTTGACTGATTACGGTGATTTAGGTTAAAAATGACATTGAATTGCAATATTTTGTAAAAAGATTGTCATTATTTAAAAGGTTTTTTTTTTAATTATGTAAAATTTGAGTAATTAATGTCAATTTTTGCCTAAAAAAAAATAAGTCAAAAACACCAAAATAATTATATATAATTTGCTTGAATTTTGGTCAAATTTTAATGTTTTCGTCAATATTTTGATTATTC
>JARJDX010113830.1:0-14997 GCA_030264735.1 Gymnusa sp. GC000175 | reverse complement strand
TCTCTATTTCCATAGTGAATCTAATACTATTATGATGACTGTTTAGATGATTTAAGAAATCCTTTAAGGCAGATTCACCGTGTGGCCAGATCACAAAGGTATCATCTACATATCTAAACTAGCATTTTGGTTTTAGTTCTGCAGATTCTAGCGCTTCGTTTTCAAAAGCCTCCATAAAGATGTTGGCTACTATGGGAGATAGAGGAGACCCCATGGCGGCTTCTGATACTTGTTCATAGAATGAACCTTGACAAAGGAAATATGTTGACGTTAGGCATTTATGAAGTAATGCGATGAGGTCCGGTGCGTCTCGAAGGAAATTTACATACGCGACTTAAACCCGAAAGTAAGAAAACACTCGCCGGTATTATGGTTATATCGATTTCCGCCCGTGATCGGTTTTGAAAAGCCAGCTACCACTTTCCAGCCTTTATTTTTAGGGCCGGTCCTTTAGTAAAGTTGCTTTCTGTGCGGCTTTAAGGTTTATCTCCTTATTGTATTCTTCTAGCAGCCACCCAATATGAGAGGAAAGCTGCGCTGCTTTGCCAGTTTTTAGTCCGTCCCGGTATTTTATTTCCCCGGTACCTTCCATATCTAGATGGCATTCCCCTACCCGCCACCCGGGGAGGCGCCAAATAGGGAGCTAGCAACCCCCACGAGACCACATACATACGTTTAATTAAAGATTAATTCGTTATAAAGGTATTACCATACCCTTAAGACCACCCACCCAGGGTACACGAACTGATTAATCAAAAATTTATAATCTGTAACAATAAATTAAGCGTGATCTTCGCGCAAGGATTTCTTCTCCAATGAAATAATAAATGTTAACATTTATACTTTTACGTTAAAATTTGAACTGTTTGTTGATACATTTACCCACAGATTAATTAATAATTAACATGCCTTTAATAAGCAACAAGTACTTGTGGAACAAACTTCTTCATATAAAAAATAAAGGCAGATAAGATAATGAAAATTACTTTCACGGAATTTGTTTTTGTCGCGCCACACCGAGAAATAAAATTTAAATAAAGAAACACATAAATATTATCTATAATTAACAAACTGATCTACCGAACAAAATAACATATTTCACCTGATAATATACATGAAAATAGCCAGAAAAAAAGTTGGCTGCAGAAGTACCTTATGGATCTGGAATTTGAGGGATTAGTTCCATAAGTTAACGGACATAGTATTGAAAATCACCTAAAAACCGTTGGTCCCGTCTGCATTGTAACACCTACCGCGTTACTCATTTTAAGAACGAAAAAATTAGAATGAAAGTAGGCTCGATCTACACGCGAAAGCGAAAGCTCTCGCTTAAAAACGGATCAGTACATACATATTCATGTATTAATATATAACTTTTACCCAAAATTAAATGATTTACAAAAGAATTTATCATTATTTTCAGAAATATAGTTTAGTATCGATTTTGTAGTTTATGTCTTTGTTAGAAGAAAGGGAATGGTAATAACAAGAATCCAAAACTCTCAATAATTTACAATAATACCGTTCGTTGAAACTTTGTGTAAAAGAAAAGAATTAAGCGTTTTGTGGGGTCAAGTAGAATATAGTCGAACTCGATCCCAAAACTTTCTCGTACCACATCAAACTCGCTCGATATTATTCCTGCGTTTGATCCCCGGACCCTATATTCCCTAAGGAACGACACAGATTGGATTCGGGACATCGGACCATCCTACAGGATGATGAAACCTTCTTATTTTAAACGATCCATTATATTGAGAAGACTCGAGATGGAGAGAGCGGACGAAAACGATTATCTTTTATTAATAGGAAGATGAGAAACGATCGCGATTTTCCCTAACGTTTTAAAATCCCGCATTCGGAGCTCTAATGAACGCTCCGTGTTTTATTAAAGCTCGTTATTAGTTTTAGCGGCTTAAACTAGGAAAATTACGTTTTAATTTTAACAACGTTTGCTCACTGATAATGCCTTCGAATTATGCATTCAAATGAAACACTTGAATATGCAATATGTGGGAATCTAGAAAGTTGTGTTACATTTCGTTACGACACACATTTAAATTTAAATTTATATTTTACACCATTTTTCACTGACGTATATTGTTTTCTTATTAAACCTGTATTTATGCATCTAGATAAGTGGCTGTGTCAATTATGTTACAAACAATTGCATGTCATAAAATGATTAATGATGAATACGTAAAATACTGTGGAAACGTTTTAAATTGCTTATTTAACTTCTTTAAATGTCAATCAAAACATTAGTTCAATACAAAGGATATTAAAAAAAATGGTGGTGTGATTACCACACGACTTTCATTTACGAATTTGAATTATATTCGTTACTTTTGACAAAAACATAAGTATATTTCATTAATTATCAGCTAATTAGGTTAGCACTATGTTTCCGCTATTTCATTTTGTTCAAATGTTTGTTGGCAATAACTCCATTTGTGACATCTGTCTCTTTTGAAATATATAATAATTGTCAGTTCATTATAATGACAGTATATTTTTGCAACTTGATGGGAATTTTTTTATTAAAATTTTTAATTAGCAAATAACAAGGATAAGTTCCTAAAATGTGCACAGGTGTAGGGTACGGCTGCTTTACACGAGAGGCAGGATCTTTCCGGTGACATGCAAATAGATTTGCCCACCATCACAAACTACTCAGAGGTGCAGTTTACTTAACATATAACAGATAGCGTATAGCTTCACATCTTTTTTTACTCTCTCCCACCGTCTTTTTACCACAAACCCTCCGTATGCCCCTCACCAACACGTTTGTGTCTAAATAGCGAATCGCATGGATAATTCAGTCTCTTGAGCTCTTGGCTTAATCTGATCTCCTACCTACCCTTTCTTTTAAGTCTGACAAGTCGCAGCGTCTTTCCTTGGATAGTCAGCTAAAGTCCTTGTCCGATCCGCTAGTCTGGTTGTCGCGTCTATTCTCGGTCCCCATCTAACATTCTACCGCACCGTAACCGTTACCGTCCCGTTTGCCTGACAGTCGCAGCGTTTGCCCTTGGCTTGTCAGCTGACAATTCCCCTGTCCGTCTATCCATCAGTCTGCTGTTATTTATTCCTAAACTTGATAGTTTTTAAAATATTTGCAAAAAACCGAAAAACCCAACCAAGAAAAGAAAAGTCACGCCTTCTTCTTCTTTTTTCTATGCATCTTTATTACGAAATGTTCCACTTTACCATACTCCTTCCTATATCCTGCCATGTGGAATTATTGCCCCACACCCATCCCGGTCCAGTTCGGATATTCCGTAACCATAATTCGGTTTTACTGTATTTTTAGTTGTGTAGTACATGTCCAAGATTCGCCGTTTTTCTTTCTTTTTTTTTGTTGTTGGCAGTAACTAGCGTACTTCATTAATTTTTAGTAGTAGTCTCCCATTTCGTATTCTCCTCATCCAGGATAATTTGAGTACTCGCCGGTATATCTACATTTTGAAAGCTTCTATTTTATTCATGATATTTATTTTTATTATCCAATTCTCAGCTCCGTATAAAAGTACTGACCAGATATACAATTTTATCGTGTCATTGTGTCCCTAAATTTAATTCTTCGTCTTGGAGTATATTTTTCCATGTCATATAAACTTTCTGGCTTGCGCGATTCTGGTCTTTATTTTGGGTCTCATATATCATTTAGGATTCGATGAATTTTAAAGTTTTAACTTGTTCTTAAGTTTTATGTCTATGGTTCCGTGTTGTTGTAACCTTTTGCTGGCTTTCATAACATTAGTTTTTAATATGTTCATGTTTGGACCTGCTGCGGTTTAGCATGTATTGTAAGTCGGTTGGCTTCTTTGTAGGAGAGGAGGCAGGAATCATCTTATCCTTATACCCATTTTCCTCTAAGGCGTTTTTAAAGATATTTTCTGAGTATGCATTAAATAGCCTCGGGGTCAAGAAACAGCCTTGGGTGTCTGCCATGGTTGTTTCTCGTATTATCTGTAGCTCTTTTGTTTCCTCTCCTTTAAGTTTTCTTCTCTTCTTCGGGTGCTTCTTCGTTTAATAAAGGTTGGCGATCACCTTTAAAAAGTCTTCCCAGTATTTTGCTATCCTTACTAGGTTTTTCTAATTTAAGCCTGTCAATTGGCTATATTCCTTAGTCAAGATAATTTTTTCTCATTTTGCCTAAATTTTTTTTTTATTACCAATTGAGGTAAAATGTTTTTGCTGTTTCTTAATATGTGCACGAGGTATGATGTTTTGCGTTCTTAAATGATTTTGCGCAGTTCTATCTTTGTAAAATCTTTGGAGTACTGTTGTGTTTGTAACATGGTCGGTCCATGGGATTTTAAGTACCCTTCGATACGTTTATAACTCGAATACTTCGAGTCTATTGAGAGCTGGTGTCGTAAGCGTCCAACTTTCTGCTCTATTCAATAAAACAGACCAGACATAACACTTCGTTAAGCGCAGGTTGATTTAAATTGAGTTGCCTGTTTGATTCGGCAATTTATTTCAGTTTTTGGGTTGAGCTTGTCATTGATCCAGCATCCGAGGTGTCTTATTATATCGACATGTTCTAGTATTATTTTATTTGATATAATAGAAATAGGTATTTTTTCTGAGGTAGAGTTTCCAATTCTGATCTTGACCGATTGTTGCCAATATAAATTTTTAATCAACCTAAAGTATTTTCCCTCTAATTCGCTATTCTGTAGGATTTTAATTAGCCTCAAATGGTTAACTTTGTCAAATGCTTTTTTGAAATCTATAAAGCAACTGAAAATGTCATTTTTTTGTCTTAAATTTCTGTAGGAGCGTTTAATGTGCGAAGATTGCCTCTTGGCCCAATTGGTCCGGGCTGTTAAATGTTGAATGTGACGAGTTTTGCCCAGTATCTAGACCATATTATCCAATCATATGTCGTACTTACTCATCTTCTTTGGTTTCTTCAATTTTTAGATTAAAGTCACCTTAAATAATTGTCTTGTGGAGTTTTAAAACATAAATTTAAATAATTTTTAAGATCACGATTTTGCAATAATTTTAATAGTCATAACCTAAAATAGCCTAAAACACCCGATTGTGTTTGTTTTGGAATCAACATAGTAAGTCCATATATTGAATCAGTTTTGATGTCTGAAAAAGTATACGGTGTTCACATTTCTTATAGAGAAGCTTTGCCTTCCCTATATGTTTTAATTATGTCTAGTTCGCCAGGGTGAAATACAACATCCTGAATATTCCAAGTGGCGATTAGGACTTCTTTGCGTAGAAATAGTTTTGCTGTTCCAATCTGGGTGTTGACATCGTTAGATCTTCTCATAATATTTCCCAGGAGAGCCGATTGGGTGAAATTTTATACTTCAGATATTTTTTATCATGAGACGATTCTTTACTACTTGAGGTAGTTTCCCGAGTTTTCCTCCAAACGTTTTTAAATTTAATTTTTTTATGAGTTTCATCCAAATGTTCTTTCTTCTAGTTTTAAGTTCATGATGTTTTTCATTGTCTTTAACATAATTAAAATATTTTAGCAAGTCGAGTATGGGAAGTATGACAAGCATAAAAAGACTAGCATGCTGAGTCTGAATATCAGGATGCTAGTATGGTTTTATGTTTAGTATACGTATATTTGTATTGATCATACAGTATCGTACACGCGGTATATAAGGTTAAATTTTACCAATTTAGGGTTGACTTAAACTTAAAGCCCATATAAAGCAACTGATCGCGTGCTTGGGGAGATGTATTCCCAAGAGGTCAACCCATAAAAAACTTCTTTCAATACATAGAAGACTCAATCTAATTTTATTTCCAGCTGACAAAGTTTTTTCTATTGGAAAAAAGTGTAATTTCTTAGGGAAACTCATTGAGTAAACACTTTTAATTTAGAAAAGAAGTAAATCATCATTTTTCTCGCGATTTAAATTATGTCACTTTAAACCTTGAAAAGGTGAAATTAAAATCGGAAGCTTTTTATTGAGTAAACTTTAAAAAGTTTGAAATTGGCTGATTTAAGATAAGAAATTATGGTATTATGATAAAATATAATCAAATCCAAGATTCACAACCAATAAACAAAGTTATATCAGCAATCAAAAACCATTAAGTGTCTTTAGAAGATAGTTATCGTGTATTAATGAAGGCTCAAGACATTGCCAGATCTGGGATAATTTCCTGCTACTTCTGATAACTTATATAATGGGGTTAGATCAAAATGGGTCGTCTATCGATCGAATACCTATTATCTAGATTTAATACATTATCATTTATGAAGCATTATATTATATAATTCCGCACCATATTTTTTAGAATAAATTTTTAAAATTACATACTAAAATTAACTAATTATTGAAATTACTGCGTAAATATATAAATATGTCATTTGTCATTGCGATAGAAAATTGTCAATTTAGAAAAAGTGTTAACAGAGTAAAAAGCTTTCATACACAAAAAAAATCTCGTCGCTTTATGAAAACAAAATAAAAAATGGAGGTGTGGTCACCACACGACCTTCCTTTACAAATTTAACACATCCGGTTAAAATGACAGTATGTCCCTGCCACTTGATGGGTAAGCAAATAAAGAAAACGCTGTTGTAAAACCTTCGTTTTTTTGGGGGTAAAAATAATTTTTTTTGTGGTTGATAAAAATGGCGTCTTTAGGGTGTGGGGGTATTTTTCTTTGAAGTTGAATCACGTCCGTCGATTTATGTCAGAATAAGTTGAAAAATGCAAGGCAGTGACGTGCAACCCCTAATTCATGTTTTCCAACATGATGTAATAATTGATAAAATTCAAAAAATCATGGCAGGAGAACGGGAACGAATTTTAAACTTTTAATCAATACAAATTGTGCGCAGATTTATCCTTAACCAAGGCAGATATATGTGCTTCAGCCGACGTAAACCCTTGAAATCGACTCCAAAACAGATTTTTTAATTCGTTAAAATAAAAAATGGCTGAATTTATAGTGGGGGTTTTTGGTCGCGCTCGATTGACGTTGTTTGCATCTCGCTAGATGGCGCTGTTCTCGAGATATACCGTTCGTAGCACACACATTTGTCGTAATAAAAGCAATCAACAAACAAATATGATAAATAAAAGGCAACAATAAGTTTAACTAGTATTTTGCATATAAATTAAATAAAATTATAATATAAATCAAAATTGTATTACTCTTGCTACATATTTGTATTGTTGTTGTATTTACCTGGTTCCATCATGAATTAAATTGCTACATATGTTAAAGTGTGGTTGTTTGTTACAATAAATTAAGGAATTTCCCTCCTGGTCGGGCTCGATGACAGTTACACTCTTGGGCACGTTAGTGACTTTAAGTCAGATGGTAATGAAGCAGTCTCTTATTAAACTGTTGTTTAAGAATCCTCTATGCTAGAAGTTTCTTCACCAATACCCTTATTCTCGAAGGCGTCACCAGTATTTATAGAAATATATTAAAATGATTAGTTTAGCAAGCAAACCCCAACAATAAAATAATTAGCTGTTAATAAATCTATAAAGAGAAATAAAAAAATATGCAATTATACAAAGATACAAATAAATTACAATTTTAAATCAGCAAAAAATTGGAAAATACATACCCCTACAAAAAAGTAATAAATCAGATAATAACTTAAAATATATATCCAATAATAACTTAAAATTGTCGGTCTAATTATTACTATGGAAAATAATTTAACATAAAGCAATAAATAGAGAAAAGTCTCCTTATCAGAAAAAAATACTGAAATTCTTTAATAAAGGGAAGTGACTCAAGGAAAAAAAAGTACTTACACTTTAATTTTTGCATAAGGGTTAATTAAACGTTGGAATAAGTTTTTTATGTGCTACCACAGTACCAAGTCTTTATAAATATATAATATCCGCATGGATGGGCAACCTGTGCGACATTTTATTTAATGAAAATTTTACATTAAAATTTTAAATGTCGTTGGGGTTGCCTACCTATGCGGTAGTCTGGAAGTTCTTATAAATGGTTAATAACTACGTGACCGCATGGATAAGCAAACCTGAGCGACATTTGATATTTTAAAGGAAATTTTACATTAAAATATCAAATTTTGTTTGGGTTGTCTACCTATGCGGTCACGTGGTTATTAACCATTTATGAAGACTTGGTAGTACGGTGGGAGCACATACAAAACCTTTATGTGCAGATATACTTACAAATGTTAATAAGAAAAAATACCTACAGCTTATATCACCCTGTAGAATAAACACGTGAAGAGTAAACTTCCACACAAAAACTCGTAATAAATTCAACCAACTAGACAAATATAAAATTAAATTGGTGGAGAGTTAACCTCTACACAAAAAAATCTGAATTAAATTTTCTATATAATAAGCAAGGTTAAAATTTACACAAAATCAGCTTTAACCAACTCACTACCACCAAGATTACAAATACAGAAAAAAAAACATAAATTTATTACTTTCTTTACATTTGACCCGCTAATTACAAAATTCTTAACCAAAGAAAAAAGGAGTGGTCCCATTAAAATGGCCTCAGAATAAAAATAATAAAATAGAGAGTCAAATGCAAATAATTGAATTTATATAAATCCATTAAAGATTTTTACTCTTTAAAATAATAAGAAATAAATTGATAGCACATTACGGTTGTACATGTAAAGTTCACAAACACAACCGGATAATTTAAAAAGCTGTTTCTTCGTGAAGAGCTCAGAGGTTAAGTGCAAGTAAATCTCTTGGTTCTTGAGGTTAATTCTTGCTAGTGACGCGAAACAGGAGATTAAGATTTTTAACGTCCATTTGTCTACCAACTCAAATTATTTAGGGAGTAAAATGCAAATAATTAAAATCTCATGAATCCAGCAAAGATTTTTGCACTATAAAATAAGAGACCAATTCAAATTTTCCAAACGAATATTTGAAAAGAATGCATCGAAAGTAACAAAAATTTTATTTTGTTACATGTTCAGGTTTCTGCAGCATACGTGGCAATGGGGAATATTAGCGCCTCTATTAGTCGTAATTTGGTGATGCTCCCATATATTTAATTTTTATTTTCGCTTTTATGATATCATATCTTGCTCCCTTTCCATTTTTTAGTCTTTTTACTGAATCTTTTAACTCTTCAATGGTTACTTCCTCGTGCAATGGTAATATTTTATTGTCTTTAATGGTTGTCTTGTCTTGTGTGTGTGTGTGTGATCCGTTGTTCATTATCATTGAAAACCTTTTCTTCATATTGTTCTATTGCAATGATTACTTTATTACGTATAAGTCTCTTTTTTCCGGTTTCCTAAAATGCATCTGACGCTTCATCTCCACTATTATTGGCGATCAGTTGTTTTCTATTTTCAGGTCCATTCTAAATAATCTTTTATCTATGCATTTTCATTTCAATATAAATATATTGCATGTGATCCTTTTTAATAATATTCCAACTCCTGCGGTCGCCGGTTCTTGTGGTTCGTCACCGCGATATATTAGAATATGCTATTTTTTTGTTTTCCTTGAATATTTCCCTTTTAAATTTCTATTCCTGATATTATTATTTATTTCCTTTTTTTAAATTATACACTTTTTCTACTCTTTAATTTCTTTCCTCAAAGGATCATTCTCACTCAGTATTTTCGTTAGATCCTCCTGATTTTGTTCTATTCTCATTTGGCTGATTTTTTTTTTCCTGCTTCCATCATCACTTTCATCATTTTGGTATTTTAATTCATCAATTTTCTCATCATGCTGACCATTATGTTCTCTGTGTTCTCTTTTTAATTTTTTTTTGAGACTTTCTTACTTTTTCTATTTCTACCGAAACACTCTTCGAGATCCTGTCATTTTCATTTACTTTCAACTCTTGTGGTATTGTTTTTTTTTCTATTTTGTTTAGTTTGTAATCAATGTTATAAACGGGAAGTAATAAAATGACGCAAGATCCCTTCTGTTCTTTGTAGGTTTAAATAAATAAATACTAAAACTTTTTAACTTTTTACCTTACTGCACCAAGGCTGTAGCTCCTTTGATATTAGTCTGTATCGGCTCATTAACCACTCAATGGCATATTTCCATGATACCGAGAATGATTAAGAACCACTTGACATTTTAGGTAGGCGGCCCAAACGACATTGATATTTTAATGCTGGTAAACCTGTGCAATTAATCAGATAATCAGATATTTTGTAATCATTGTGTTTGATGTAACTGGCAGTTGTTTTTATTTAATACTCCTATATTTGATTAATAAAATAATGAACAATGTAAAACAAGATACATTTTATGGCTTTCTAGTTCAAAAAGTGTTGAGTCTTTATTTATAGTAAATGTTTAAAATGTCCACAATTATTTTCTAAATATAATCCAACTTGTTTTCTAATATTTTCAAAGACTCTCTGCAATTCCTCCTCATTTATGCTGCCAATGACTATGTGGATAGTGTGCATACGATTTTTGAATATGTTATATAAGTTATTTTTCAAATGGATAAAAATCTAATATTGTTAGAACATGGCTTTTTGAAACAATTAATCCTTGGAAAATACGACAATTGTCTTAAATAACCAAGGGTCTCACGTGCAGTATGAGCTGCTGTTCCATACTGTTGGAAGAATCTCTTTTAACTCGTCATCGTGCAACTGCAAAATATTACGATATCTCTCATCATTTATTGTGATAAAAAATATTGGCCAATAAATTGCCTTCATGACACAGTAAACCAGTTTCAAAAAAATTTTGCAGATTCTTTGTGGCCCATGTTGACTATGGACATATCCTTACAAATGTAACCACACTTCATCAATCATAAAAGTTAGATCCAATAGGTCAGGGGTTCTCAAACTTTTTAAATGTTGTACCCGTTTAAAACAACAAAATAAAAACCTATGTCTACGTAATGAAGAAAATGGAAATATCATCACAAGGGATACAATATATATTTCGAAGCTTTTATTAATTAATTAAATTTGAGAAATTAATAATTAATTTTGACGTTTTTGATCAAATTTTTATATTTTAGTTAAAATTACGACTATTTTATCAAAAAGTAGATGATTTTGCTTAAAATTACAATAATTTTAGTTAAATTTGAACGTTTTTCATTGAAATTTTTCAGTAAAATTTGTGCAATTGATATCAAATTTTGTTGTTTTTGCTTGAAAATATAATAATTTCAATCAAAACTTTGTTGATTTTGGTCTTAATTTGAACATTATTTAAATTTAAATGATTTTGGTTAAATTTAAACGATTTTCATTAACCTTTTGATGATTTTGGTCAAAATCACGTCAAATTTAAGCTATTTTTATCCAAATTAAGATGATTTTGGTTAAAATTAGATGATTTTAGTCAAAATTTAACGTTTTTCAATCAAATATAGTTGATTTTGGATTAAATTATGTACAATTGAGCAATTGATATCAAATATTGTTTTTGCTTAAAATTATCATAATTTTCATTAAAACTTTGTTCATTTTGGTTAAATAGGGATGATTTTAGTTTTGAAAGATTTTTGTCAATTGCAAAATTGTTCACGCAATTGTTGCTATTGTTACATATGTTCCGCCGGGATTTGATCCCAGTTCCGGATCTCCGTATATCCGGTACGGTGTTTTAACCCACTGGCGTATCCAGGAGGGTTCATGGGGCCATGCCCCCCCTAAATGTCCAATGACATTTAATAAATATACCAAGCTTTATTATATAAACTTTAATGTTTCATAATTTAATGGTGGTATGTTGCAAATAAGAATTGTTTGATGCGCAAGCTGAGTTTTGTACTCAGTTTTGTAGATGTTATGCATGTTAAAAAATAATATATACGTAATCTGTAATTTTTTTAATAAACAATAAAACTATCATTTTTTTCACTTTTCAAATATGTATCGTACTATCGACTGTAGATGTATCTCGGCGTTCTTATTTTTTATGCAATTTTTTTTTTAAATATTGGCCCCCCTTAACATAATTTGTGGATACGCCACTGCTTTAACCAATTACGCTACAGATGTCTGTGGTTCAATTTGCGGCAGAGGTGAATTGCAATTATCTAGTTTATTCCCCAAACCACAACAGTCTGATATTTTTTACCAGTACAGTTTATATGGTGGGTTGCCCAATTGAATGTCAACTTGTTCTTGTGCTAGTACCGTAATGATAATTGAAAATTTTTTTACGCAAATTCTGCTATTGTTACATATTTTTTTAGAAAAATTTGTAAATGGCATGACTCTTATAATCTAAAATAGGAGGATATGTTATCTTATTTTTAACTGTAAGTAAAACTTACTAATAAACACCTTGATGGATACCTTATTTAGCTTTAAAAAAAATTGCTTTGTAAAACACAAATAAACTTATACTTACAGCGAACGCCAATGATTAAAATATTCAAACATTTGATTATTTGCACAGGATTACCAGCAATAAAATATCAAATGTCGTTTGGGCTTTCTAACTACGCGGTAACGTGGTTATTAATCAATCTCGATAGCACTGCACATTTCAGTGGTTCCAATTTTCAATTGCTAGCAAGTTATAGTTTTTGTTGCCTTTATATGACTTTTTTTGAAGTGCAAGATGGAATACTACTGGAGGTTATGTCTCCCATCTCCACTGTTTTAATTTTAATAATTTACTCTATTACCTCGTTTCTTGTGGTTCTATGCTTTCTTTATTTCTCTGTTAGTTTTCTATCTTACTGTGTATGCATAGTTTTATATGTATATGTATATGTTTTATATGTATCAATAGCGCCCAGATAAATATCGTAGCGGCTGAAACATTCCAATCAATCAAAAAAACAGATTATTACATATATATTGAAAAATGTCTAAATAGTAAACATTTTTTTGTTTGTCTAAAGTAAAATAACTCAACAATTCCCTGAATTAAATTGATTCTTCGATGTGAAAACTTTTTGATGTTGTTTAAAAGTAGAAATTAGATTTTAACGAAAAATAGCCAAGATGGAGTGACTACACTTTGGGAATTAGTTTCAATGAAAAATACCCTTGAGAAAATTTATTGTATGTTTTTCTTAATGCAGAAAAATCGAAATCAATACGAAAGTGCATGTTTTTCTATAGATTTAAACTTGAACGAATAAAAAGTTGATTTATGTATGCAATTTCAAATTAATCAAATTTTACTTAAAATAAATAAAACCTATATTGAGTTAATGATTAAAAATAACATAAAACTGGTACGAAAGTATCGTGCTTTTCAAAAACTCCACTTAATGAAATTACCTCCATATCGAAATATTTTTTTTTGATTAGTCGTGTTATCCAAAAAAAGCCTGTTCATGTGGACCATGTAGAAAAAAACTTTGCCAGACAGATAAACACTAAAGCAACATTTCCACACCATACACAAAAATTTAATAAGTAATAAAAGCCTGATGTCCCACATCCCCTCAAAGTCACATCCTAGATTTAAAATCCAAGTTAGGGACGTCCATTCCGAGTTATATCCCATGGAAACCATCAGCCTGCAAGTTTCCACCTTTAGAGTATTTCTGTTTGCAAGACCAGTTTTGACTTATGCCCTTATCGAAAAATGCCTGATCGCGAGATCGTTTACATACGCCATCTTTCTGGCGGAAAAAATAACGGCCGCCCTAAACAGAATATTGCAAACAAGTAGTATTTCAGCTTCTTCACCAAGGGATTCCCTATTTCATACGCAATCAAATTCCTATGACTTACGTTTGGCTGGATACATTTCATGCAAACGCACATAAAGATTTGACTACGAAATGTAAAAAAATACTTAACGTCATAAGGTGCATGGCTAATATAAACTTGGAGGCGCATTGTGTAGTTCAATTTCGACTTTTCGCCTCCCCGATTTTTTTCAGGATAGGTTACCGCTCCACCGAGCACTTTTTTGCTTAAAAGTCCTCGTAATTTAAAATACCAGCATTCGATACACAATATGAGCCTTTCGAACAAGTCTCACGATAATCGTGTGTTGTAAGTCCGATGTTAAAGACATTGTAAATGAACAAAAGTACGGAGTATGAAAATTTAAATCCTGAATTAGTGTCAATAAAAACTACACCCAGCTCGATTTAGAAGCGGAAGATCAGAACAGCCAGTTGAAATAAGACTTGGGTGCTGATTTGGAAATCCAACAGAGCCAAGTATCCAATGGAAACGCGATCCAATCAACAAAACCGAACAACTTAAGTGAGAAATCCAAAAATTAAAGTAACAGTCAATCGCGATTTAACTACTCGCGTTTAAAGGGTATCAAATTCATCTACGTAGCCCTCTAAAGAATACGCACCGTCCTAAAAAAAAAGAAAGCAAGAAAGACAGCAACCATGGTTATCGGATAGAGATCGCTTGACTTAAGGTGCTCCAGGGATCGCCACTTAGGATGTGTGGCAAATTTGTAGGAACACAAGGTAAGATCTATAGCGAAGGATTCGCCAGATCATAAATTAAAATCATACTAGCGCCAAGTCGAGTTTCGGATTTCTTTTTTAAACGCAATTATAAAAAAAAACAAAACTAAAATCATTTTCACACTTGTAAAAATAACTTCGCATTTCCTAAGTCCCCCCGCCCACTAGGCAGCCAGGCTCCCGCAGCCAGGTTACCGCAGCCAATCCGACATGTGATAGCTAAGGCCAGCCGCCCACTAGGCAGCCAGGACGCCGCAGCCAAAATGTTGAGCAGCCAGTTGTCAGCAGCCAAAACCTGGCAAGACTAATTAGTGGTAACTGACGTTTGTCTCGTAAGAAACGTAAAGCAAAAAGAAGACATTGGATTTATCCACTACGTCTGAAACGGCACTCAAAGGGCTTATTTCATAATTATTTTAAGGAACTTCGAATCTATCCGGATCGTTTTTTTAACTACACAAGAATTACTGTACTCATCGCAAGTGATATCCCAGGTTGCATTTGTACTTTTAACTTCCCGTATAAAATTATCTTTGTCAAAAATCATTTTATTTTGTAACAGCTCTGGCTGCTGCAACAAGTGAGCGGGTACTGAAAGCAGCCTCATAAGTTTACATTGAGCTAGCT
>JARJDX010113826.1:0-13098 GCA_030264735.1 Gymnusa sp. GC000175 | reverse complement strand
CTAAAACCTGGGATATTTTTGAAGAGCGCCACCAGAAAAGATACAATAATTTCAAAGTGCAGATTGCTGTAAATTCATTCTAAAACCTGGGATATTTTTGAAATACTCCCGAGAACTGGAGTGGAAAGAAAACTGATTCAGGTTAAAAGAATTTTTATAATAAATTGATCTTAAGTTAGAATAGGATTCAAAAAGACCTGAACAATCTTTTAAAGCAAAAGTTTGTGTCAATCCGGGAATATTTCTTCCGTAAGCTTTGGGAGACTGAAGTTCAAAAAAAAGGTGAAGCAGATTTACATTAATTCTATCCTTAAACATTAACTTGGCAGATCTCAAAAGACTAGAACTAAAAAAGCATCTGAACGATCCAGACTCTTAAAAATCTTAGTGCGGGAAACAAGATGAATGGATAACGAAAGAAGGCATTTATTCAAGGGCTGATCTTAATAGCCTCTAAAGTTTAAAGCATGTCTCAGAGAGCCTAATACTACTGTCTAGAATACCAGATGAATTTAAGCTCCTTCTTTGAAGCATCTCCAAGATTCTGAAATTATTGGCAATTAAAATATTCTAAGGACTTTTTGCAGCTTTTCGGCTGAAAATTAATTAAAATTGTGTAGAAATCACATACAACTGTCTTTAATGTGAATTAAATTGTATTTCTAGAAGCTATAAGTACCAAATCGAATATAAATATCTTTCGGCACTGTATCACAATCAAGCCCTATTGGCTTATGTTTGTATCTCCTTCCTAATCAGAATATTTGAACATCATAGGAGCTAGAGCCTTTCATGAGTAGCACCTCAAAGGGCTAACCAGTAGAAAATATCGTATATCTATCTCATGGCAGAGGGACTCTAAATAAAATTCTCTATTTTCGCTTCTAAATGAGTAAAAGGAGTTTTAAGGGAAAATTAGACTGTTTTACGGAAACATAAGCATTTATTCTCGCGTAAAGTATACAGAAAGCCCTGCAAATACAAGAAGAGCAATTCTAAGCCCTGGAATGCTACTAATCCAAATTGTAGGCATGCCAAAGTAAGGAATATAGCCGAATACACCCGCTCTTGTTTCGCTGGCTTCCAGGTATGTTCTACCGGGCCTGTACAATCCTATGTCGTTTGCCCTGTTGTTGTCTCCTTTCGTGAGAAGATTAAGCCCTTTTCTTTTTATAACTCGATGCACAATCGGAATTGAGTCCTCATAGATCTGGTAAACAACCATGTCTCCATTTTTATAGGTTTGAGGCTGCAAGAATAGAATGTCTCCTCTCTTGAAGCCAGGCTCCATACTTTCACTAAGAACACATACGATAGGGCTATCATTCGATAGTAGCACGCATATAAGCTTCCAAATCATATAACTTTGCATGATGGAATAGCTCGCAAGGACGAACTGTGATAGATGCTGCCTGATGCTTAATCTTTTTAAGGACTCGAGTTCTCGTTTAGAAATAATGAAATTCATGGGCAATCTGCAACAAACAAAGTGATTATAAAATTTTTAGTAAACGATATTTTGAAATATTCAACACAGATTTCAATTTTTGGAAAATTCAACAAAGATTTCAATCTGAAAAATTTAAATTAAATGTTGAGAAAATAGGTATTTCATCATGAGAAGAGTCAATTGCAAGAATTATAAATCTAAAGCAATTAAATGTTGAGAAAAGCAGGTATTTCATCATGAGATTCCCCGGATCGAACCTGAATCGGATGAGCACGAAACGAAAACAACTAATTACTAGCTAACTACTAACTAACTAACTAATCTAATAGCTAATAACTAATATCTAATATCTAGTAACTAATAACTAATAACTAATAACTAATATCAAATATCTAATATCTAATAACTAATATCAAATATCTAACAAAATGAAAATCGTTGCAAAATATAAAAGATATTTTGAGCGCATTTTAATCATAAATCAATTCTAGAAAATTAACTATTTTGGGAAGTATCCCATTTAATTCGAACAAGGATAAACATCATTGAAATCAGTGGCCTTGAAAGAGTGGGGAGACTTAATGTGATGAATTAAAGATGCTCGAAATTGTCTAAAGCTGGAGAAAACAATTTGTTTTTACCCCAAATACATTATCATTGGAAAGTATATTAAATTTGGATTTATGTAAAGGCATAAGGATAGAATGGTAAATTTTCGGCCGATCTAGAAGCTCAGGTTCGAATCCCGGTGAATTCAAAAATTTACAAAATTTTGATGAAACCCCCTATTTAGCCAAAGCGATGAATACTCCGGCCATCTTGCATAGTGAGCGAAAGATAGATCTTCAGTACTATTCGCCTTAAAGTATTATAGTAGAAACTAATAGGTAAACCTAGTTGAAGTGAGGCGTACAAGCAGCTTACGCTTTTGCATACATGAAAGTGGCCGAGATTTATGTTAGGGCCGCTCTGGGGAGCATATTTTCGGTTAGGAGAGCAAGCCCCGGTAGCAGCCCCATGAGCTAGATATATAGCCTTTCCCTGGTTGGCGACTGCTCGTGGAAAGGTTACAAAATCTATGATAGGAAAATAGTCTAATTAGGAAGGAGGTAGGGATCAGGGCCTATATCAGGGAAGATTCAAGAAGTATACCGATCTTTGAGCAAGCGGGATTATAAGAATGGCTACCATTAATGCTATTTCTAAACAAGTTTAAATTTAGTGTTCGAAAGCCATCAGATATTTTTAGCAATAATTAAACGGTGATCCTCAATTTAAAATAAATGACCAATTTTCAAATATAAAAACTCTTAAAGATTTCTTGAGAAACAGATTCGCAAATCTTTAATAAAAACAAGATCGAATATAAAAATAATAATTTAACGTGATGACATCTCAGAACCGAAAACTACATAGTTTCCCTTGAGATTATACTTCTTGACCATCTCGTATGTAACTGGGTCAACAGAAACCTTCTCTGCGTCCAAGACACCGACCTTGGGGATAAAGCTCTCCTTCTTCTCTTTCTCTTGCTCGTGAGACTTGATGTAGATTCCTTTAGTACTGCCTCTAAGTACTCTCTTGTAGAGGTGTGTCAAATATCCTGCAACCTGGTTTCTAGTCTTGATGCACTGGGTGATGGTGACGTCCTTAACAACTGAGAGATTATTCTCAAAGTCTACATTGACTCTGGTGAAGTACTTTTCAATAATGGAGTGAGCTGCGTTCTTGATATGGCGTCCAGCAATTCTTCCCATGTGGGTAAAAATTTTTGAAAAATTTTGTAATAATCTGTAAATCTCAAGACTCACTCATAGAAAGAAATTGAGAGATTGGGCTGGGGAAGAATTTAAATAGCAGAAATGTAATCTTTTAAAATCTAGCCATTAGATTGAACATGATTTAAAATAGGACTTGAAAGATTGAGCTGGGGAAGAATTTAAATAGCAGAAATGTAATATTTAAAATCTAGCAATTCGATTGAACATGATTTAAAATAGGACTTGAAAGTTTCGACCAGTTCAAAAACTAAGAATCGGCTAAGATAAAAATAGATGGATGATAATAATTGATACCAACTTAAATGAGAATCAATCAATATTATAGAATTTCAGGAATGATGCAATTGGTGAATCTTCAACGATAAAGATTTACTAGTCACACTAAGCAAAGCTGCATGATCGGGTATCTCTCAAGGTTTAGTTTGGTTTGCAGCAGTTGGGCCGAATCTCAAAATCTTTAATCAAATCAATTTTTTTAAAGATTTGTTTAGACCAAGAATCTAATTGCAACAAGATGAATTCTGGATCACAGAAAGTGAAAAGGCGAGTTAAAATGGCCATGAAAATCTGTCTATGACTCTTTAATATAAAATGGCAAATTATAAATTTAAACCAAACCACTAAAATTCGACTTTCTATTCGACTTTAATTAGAAGAGCCCTCCCTGTGTAAATATGTATTCAGTGGCATGAGTAATAAAGAAAGAGAATGAAAACAAAATATCATTGATGCGGACGGAGGATAATGAAAATGCAAAATGCGTACGCCCATGAATAATAAAGGAAGAGAATGAGAATTTTTTGAAGCCAACTCAAGGATTAAGAAAAACAGATTGCTAACTTTGAATTCCTTCTTTCTCTATTCAATAAGAATTCGGGTGCCTCAAAATATTTCAGAAAGGCCAATCTTGAATAATATTTGATAAATAAAGGCACAAATTCTGTGACGATTCAACTTAAAACTCTCTGGTTTCAATAAAATATTTCAGAAAAGCCAATCTTGAATAATATTTGTTAAATAAAGGCGCAATATTCTTTGATGATTCAACTTAAAACTCTCCGGTTTCAATAAAATCTTACATAAAAGCCAATCTTGAATAATATTTGTTAAATAAAGGCACAAATTCTGTGACGATTCAATTTAAAACTCTCTAGCTTCAATAAATATTTCAGATCAGGTCCACTTCTGTCTGGGGCTGCAGAAGTTTAAGAATATTCATAGTTTTGGGGGCTCACGATCCACAAACTGTCGACAAAATCTAGCCCTTGGGCCACCCCCGGCTTTCTCTTGCGAGTTTCGATTATTGGAGAAAAAGTTGAAAATTTTAGAATTCAAATAACAAAATCATTAAAAATTTCCACCCCATGGCCAATAACAAATGTGACTTGGACAATATGGAAAATAGTATGATTCAGGTCCTAAGAGAAATGAAATTTGATGAGTTCGAACTTATATTCGCAGAATACAAAATCGCTGGTTTGGAGTCTGAGAAATATCTCTACTTTAAATCGCTGTGTCTTCTCTACTATTTGGCGAAGATGGACTCTGCAAGCTACTTTGAACTGATTCAGTCTGTTTCAAACAAGGATCTTGATCATGAGCATATCAGGTTTGTGCTCAGCATCGAGGATAAGATCTACAGATGCGAGATCGATCAGCTTTCGGCGATGGGTCGGGACAGCCCTGAACTTGAAAATATTTTCAAGCTGCTAAATGAGACCCATGGAAAATATCACAGAAATTTAATGGAGCCGCAGATGGATGCTGAGAAGCAGCAAGAGGCAAGAAACTCTCGGGGGCTGCAGACCATCGATGACTGCTTGTATGTAGGCAAGAATTTCTTTGAGTATCAGTGACGAATAAATATATTTTTGGATTTCATTTTTAAAGTTTAAATTGATTATTTTTAATTTGGGTACTGAATTTGAATATTAAATATTTTAATATGGATTAGAGATAGTTAAAAAGCAGAATAATTCTAGGCAACCCCAAATATCTGAATCAATTATTGAAAGAACAATCATATGCTAAGAAGCGAAACAACATATAATACCAGTTACTGAATGAAGAATAATTATTGAAAGAGCAATCATGTGCTAAGAAACGAAACAACATAGAATACCAGTTACTGAATGAAGAATAATTATTGAAAGAGCAATCATGTGCNAGAGCAATCATATGCTAAGAAGCGAAACAACATAGAATACCAGTTACTGAATGAAGAATAATTATTGAAAGAGCAATCATGTGCTAAGAAACGAAACAACATAGAATACCAGTTACTGATTGAAGATAATTATACGAATATCATCGAATGCTCATTGATTTAAAGCAAATTCCAAAAAAGGATATTTAATTACTTTGGCAATTATTTGTGTGCTAAAATTTACTGAAACATAATAGTCAATACTCAAAGAGATAACTTATTATGATTCAGCACGAGGCCCCGGAGGATTCGACTTTTAGCATTTTACAGTATTTTGGCTCTAATCTGCTTTTCTAATTCAAAAGCTTTATTTTTCAAATATCCTCAATTAAAAGTTAATGTTGAATTTGAGCATAGAATAAAGCTCTATTTTAGTTTGCATTCAATTGTTTCTTGTGAAAATCGGACTGTAATTTCTGCTTGGATTCGAAATCCTAAATATCTAGGATCTTTTAAATTCCCTGTATGAAATTAAATTGTCATTTCTGCTTGAATTGGAAATTTTAAAATATTTAGAATCTTTTCACTTTACCCGTAGAAAATTAGAATAAATTTATACTAAAAACTAGCATTTAAAATTTAATTCTAACAAAATTAAGGTGATTTTCGCATTTGAAGAATGTTATGATCATTTTCTAATCCAAATGTTATTTTTCTATGAAAGATTTTTATATTATTTAAGTCCTGGAATCTAGTAAATCTGAAATTATCTCTTACATTCTATGTAATTTGTTTCATTTTTTGATAGTTTTAAGTCCTGTAATCTAGTATATCTGAAATGATCTCTTATATTCTATTAAATTTGTTTAATTGGCCGTTTCATCCTTTGATAGATTTAGGTCCTTGAATCTAGTAAATCTGAAATGATCTCTTATATTCTATCAAATTTGTTTAATTGGCCGTTTCATCCTTTGATAGTTTTAAGTGCTGTAATCTAGTAAATCTGAAATTTTCCCTTAGATTCTATTAAATTTGTTTCATTGGTCGTTTCACATTTAATTAAATGCCGGAATCGTAAAAACTGCTTTTATTCAAAAGGGCTTAAAACTCCTTGAAGCGGTAAAAAATACGTCTAATAAATCCCATATTTTCTATATCACTCGAACCGTTGATCCCAATCATCTTTTCTAATACAGATATCTTTGATTCAAATTGCTCTTTGTTGTATGTGTATCCAATGCGGTACCACCACAGTGCGCGCAGCTGGTCCATCTCTATCCCCAATCCGTTCTCGTTCATCTCTCCAAGCAATGTAATTGCCTGTGTATTTTCAGCCAGGGCTGATTTGAGCGCATATTTAAGTGCCTCTTTGCTAAAGTCTACAAAGGCCCCATAATGCCTCGAGATTACCTGTTTACAGAATATATAATTTCGGTCATATCCCGCTTCACCACGGTAAACGATTTCGCATTTGCAAGTCCCATCACAGCTCAATATCCTACACTCTCCATATAACAATATATAAGCGATCTTCCACTGCGCTTCGGGATTTCCTCCATCTGCCGCCATCTTATACCAGTGGAACGCTCGGTCTATATCTCGGGGCACATGCTCGCCTCGTTCATATTCTTCGCCTACTTTGTACTGGCATTTTTTACAACCCAAATTCGCACCCTTCAGATGTACCTCAAATGCGTATTTGTGATCGGTGAGAATATGAAAGTTTTTTCGCTTGAAAAACATCCCCAGATCGTAGTAAGGATCCGGATATAGTTTGCTTGCTTTTGAAACTGCAACCTGTAGCAAATGATAGCCATTTGGAATGTCTTGGCCAACATAGTCATTACCTTTCAATAAAATCTTAGAATAACGATGGATCCCCTTCAAGTGGCCGAGCTTGTAGCTGACTCTATAAAATATACACGCTTTTTGCGGATCTTTATATGTCCCGATTCCAAACTCATAGCATCGCCCCAGGCTGTAACTGCCAAGCGGATTCTGTAATATAGTGGACTGTTTGTAGAGGTTATAAGCGGTCTTAAGGCATCTACCAATTCCAAACATGCCGAATTCAAAGGCCGCCCCATACACACTCATGCATCGGCCTTTCATTACCGCGTTTTCGTCACTCTGGCTGTGCGGAGAGATCATATTTAATATACTCTTTTTACGCTCATCTAATTTAATTAATTTATCTAAATGCGGCTTTCTCTCGAGTTTTTCCTGGTCAGATGGCTTTGGAAATACGAAGGATGGATTATAGGCGCAAGACTTCTCAATATGCTTCTCAAGAAATGATATTGCCTGAGTGCAGAAATCTGCATCATACTCCGGAAGATATGATGATGCAGACTCAGTGATGAGTTCGAGGAAAGAGATCATCTCATCATCACTTCTTTCGTTTTTCAGCTTAGCTGAGTGGTTGTATAATGAAGTAGAGCAGTTCATACTCTTAGTCCTTAATTTTGTAAATTTTATATAAAAATCGAACCAATAAATTCTCCTTTTTGTAAAACACGTGTAAATGGCCTGATTGGTTGGAGCCGGTTAAAGGAGAAACTTTTGAAGCAGATGATTTTCGACATTTTCAGATTGATTGGCGAGAGATTTTCAAGAAGTTTTTACAAACGCTTCAAATATAAAATTAATCAATTTTAAAAATGATTTTTTTCTATTCATTTTTTGATTGGCCAGTTCAAATTTCTCAAATCCAATCATTTTTTGACACTTTAAATAATTGTTCAATTTCAATGACAGAATATAAATTTAAATGAGAAAATTTCATAATTCTTTGCAATTGAAATTGTTTCAATTATCAAAGATGCTTAAGAGTATTTGTACAACATTCTTCCTTCAGCTCCCATGCTTAAGTCCAATTGAAATTTATAGTAAATCTTGTAAAATTCGAAGTCGATTTTGCAACCTGATTTAATTTTAAGAATAAAAATTGCATGTTGATTGAACTCTGATTAAATACAGATGTTAATCTCAAACTAAAAGATTCTACAAGAAATGAAGATTTCACTAAAATAGCAAGTTCCAAACCCGGCAATGCATAATTTCTACAATTCTGAAAATCCAATTTCTTTGATTTCAGATGCAACAAACTGCAAATTTTCTTAAACTTCATTCTGGTTTACAGTGGCCTTTCAAGATATTCCTAAAGAAATGATGGTGAATGCCACTAATTCCTATAATATGTTTTTCACATAGCGAAAGTCTCTTCATGATATAACTGAAGAGTTCCTATAATATGTATTTCACATAGCGAAAGTCTCTTCATGATATAACTGAAGAGTTCCTATAATATGTATTTCACATAGCGAAGGTCTCTTCAATCATAATTAGTTAGCAATAGCCTCTCAAGGTATTATTAGAAGGAATGTATGATGATCTTGATATTTGCCACTATTTAATCCAATAGTCCCGATAAAAGATAAACTTAAGTAGTTTTAATCAATTATGACTAAAATGATTAATACTGCAGTTGACTAATCCAATTTATATCAAATATATTAATATTTTAGATTCAGGATTTTCTAGAATATTCTAAACCGGATTAAAATAGATTCGTTTGGAAGCAACCCCGGCGATCTGAATAAAGAAGAACAGATAATATTCAGAAGGAAATTCTGATTAATATTTTAATTTAGAATCAATTTATCACCTAAATGAACCATGCAGAATCCAGTTGAAGAGGATGGCCTTAAGGAGAGGTATCGGAAGCAATAAAGAGATTGGCTATGGAACAGCTATGACTCCCTTACAGAAGAAGCAAGTTATTAAGTACTGAGTAAATAAAATATTTCTTATATTCAAAATGAACTATTAAATATATTTAAAGAATACAGCTGAATTTAATTTATTGCTTTCCCAATCCATTTGATAGAAATTAAAGTTCAGTTTCGTGCTTGATTTTACTTTCGAGTCTTGAGAAACTTGGGCGACTGGAAATGAAGCAGGTTTGCTTTAACTGATTCTTCTTCTTTCAATTCATATTTTGTTTGACTGGCACGTCTTTTCCTCAAACTGTAAATAATCTATTTAAGGGCTACTGTAGAATTTTCAATTTGCTCCTTCTTGAGATGCCTTGGAATTAGATACTTTTATTTAAAATACGTGTTTGTGACGCTTTCCCTTTCGATACAAGGCATCTTCTATTTAAAATACGCGTTTGTGACGCTTCATCCTTTCGATACAAGGCATCTTTTATTTAAAATACGTGTTTGTGACGCTTTCCCCTTCCTTACAAGGCATCTTCTATTTAAAATACGCGTTTGTGACGCTTCATCCTTTCGATAAAAGGCATTTGCTATTTAAAATGAATATTTGTGCTTGGGCGAACGGGTAATATTTAGTGTTTTGGTAAATTTGTCTTAACTAATAATAAAATTTGATTTTCTCGTTAAGATAGATTTGCGCCCGGTAGAACTCAATTATATTATTCATTTGAAAGTCATCATTTCAATTTTGTTCTCGAATGGTATTTATTCATATTACTACTCTCTGCTTTACAATATAAAAGATTCTTTTTGCTTGCTACATTTTTTATGGTTCAATCGGAAACTAGTGATTGGCTCATATTATTGAGTCATCTCTGCCCCTTAATTATGAGCTCTTAAAAATAACAACCCTCCGGAGGCATGCCATCTAAGAACGAGCGGATAAAATATTTGGAAAAACAACTCCAAAACTTAAACATTTCTAGGAACGAAGCCAATACCCTCTCCTCAATCTATGCCAACATATCTAATAGAATTAGGACCCTCAATGAACTACGGGCCGAAATAGAGTATGTCAGCCGAGAACTCTATTACTACGATCTCGTGGACTATCTTTGCAACATTCCCGCCAATTCCCTGCAGCTGAAGCAGTGTGCAAACATTCTTATGGATCTAGAATGCGCTTGCAACAAATTTGAGCTGGATTCTGATGCTAACTACTTGGAAACGTCTCAGAAGATTAAGAAGAGAATACTTTCTATTGGCTCCAAAAGAGCAGAGGAGTTTATAAAGGGGGAAAGGCAGAACTACGAGGATCTGCAAGTGTTTTTATCAAAGTCTCCCGCTTCAATTAAGGAAAAGGTAGAAGCTGCTTATTTCCGCTATAGAAAGACTCAAATTAAAAGTGTAATCCTTGAATGCTCAGCTAATCTAAAGAAGAACTATGCTCTCGCTATATTGGGCGAAATGCATAACTACGCTCGCGTGTTTGGGGACAGCCCGATCGAGTGGTACAATTCGAGGCATTTTCCTGCTGAGACAAATGAAGGCAACGGTTTTGAAAAATATTTGCATGAAATTTTTCACTCTATTTTCAGAAAGATTTATGCATCAGATGCCAAAAGTTTGTTGATCACGCTAAGAAGAGAATTCTTGGATGCGCGGGGCCAGCTTTTACGAAATATACTTATTGCTATGGCATCGAAGCATTACAATTTCGTTCCTGAAGATTTTGGGGCAGCAAGTCCGTCTATAGAGATTTAAGCATTTGACCAGTTCTTTGGTTAAATTTGAGTTTCGGTCGATTTTAATAATATATTTTTTATATAATAAACTTTTAAAGTTATTAGCTTTTAGGATTATTGTTTACTTGGGTTTTTGCTTTGTTAATTACATAAATAAATGTATGCATAATTTATTTAAGGGTTGGATTTTGAGTACTTTTGTATTTCAGCTCTGAGGTCTAAGATTACAAGATAGCTGTCTCGATAGCACCTTCTCTTCATTTCGTCTGTAGTCGCACAGGCTGGCTCAATAGCTCTTTAATCCATTTTTCTATTCATCTCGTAATTGTTGAAAGATATACTCTCGAGTGTATTCTTCAACACTTAGATTTAGCTTCTACGTTCATAGTCAGTCCAAGCTCTTTAACAGGCTTTTTTGAGAACCTGTCGATCCCCTCCCAAGTCATTACATAAGAAATAATTTTTGTTTTACATTTCTAACCTGGCGACAATTCATTTGCAAGTGAGTCATATATTCTTAATTCGACGGAATGAAATATATCTCAATTTACGAACAAATAAATATAAAACAAAACTAAAAATTTAAGCTATTGATCCAGTTGACGAGACAGCTAGCCAAAACCCAGAGCTGAAAAACAAAAGTATTCAAAACCAACCCTTAAATAGATAATTATATTTAAAATGGTTTGAATTAAACATTTTCGAGGTTCTGCCCTAATGCTTGTTATAACTACATTCTGCAGGTCAAATGAAACCCTCGGGCCTCAATCTTACACTTTTAAGCTTTGAAAATTGAAGCAAAATAAATTGTATCTTCTCGCTCATTAAAAGACTCAATGCTGAAGTATGAATAAGAAGTGGTTTATTTGCGATTCTTTAAAACTATGCCATCTTAAAGCCCGAGCCATACTGTACTCTTTGCGAGCATTAATCAGCTAATATTCAAACTTTGAAATTACAAGAATTCTTTGAAAACAGGTGCTTTTT
The DNA here is from genome assembly GCA_030264735.1 of Gymnusa sp. GC000175. NCBI lineage: Eukaryota > Metazoa > Arthropoda > Insecta > Coleoptera > Staphylinidae > Gymnusa > Gymnusa sp. GC000175. The sequence continues at coordinate 1,267 of JARJDX010113826.1, read as the reverse complement.
TTAAAGGAATTTGAGCTAAGAGCACATTGGATTTCAGTCAGAAATTATTCTATTTACTCAATTTTAGATTATAGAAATTAGAATACTGAAAGAATTGAAATTATCATCTTGGGTGTTGAACCGAAATTTTATAATAAATCATCAGACGGAAAGGGTTCGTCGTCTAAAAGCCTTGATTTTTTAAGGTTACGCGAATATTCTTCGATATCAGCATGTTCTTGATCGTTATAAACATGTTGAAGAGAGAATGCATTAAGTTAGTGAAAAATAGAATTTATATTGTAATCAGGATATAATATCCGAAGGATCGTGGTGAATATAATATGTAGGCCGCTATGATGTAAGATGTACAAGATGATTCCTATATTGCATACTAGTTGACCTTTCATGCTGCCTAGTATTCTAAGGAAATATCAAAGGGAAGAAAGGTTGGCCTCACAGAGTGGAATGGGCTACCAAAAATGCTCTGGGCATAAGAGTAATAGTGTATCGAATCTAAGAGTAAATCCTGGCCGAAAGTTCTATAAACTGGGTTAAATGTATACTCCTGAATCGGTCTATGCTAATTCTAATAAATGCCCGATCATTAAAAGATTCTAAATTGTATAATGGAAAATAAATCAATTTGGAAAGAGGCTGGAAGCGTGACCCTAAAGAATTAGATAGGGAAACGTCACAGAGACAGTCATGCGTGAGTGGCGTCTTTAAGCAAGTGGGGCTAAACGATCTTACAATGAATCCCTTTAAAGCTATTCAAAACGCAAGTTTAAATAATTTCTCGACTGAATGACACCGATTTAGTCTTTGGACTATTTTCATCATAAAATCTTTTAGATAATGTTAAATATTCGAACGAAATTATAGTCTTTAGGCGCGGAATATTCCTATTTTGGGGTTCGTGCGAGGTTAATCTTCAATGAAATCACTAAATCTGGGATTCATCATGATACCGTGAGATTTTTTCCACTAAGCCCCACCTCCGGGCAACTTATGCCAACCATATCTCTTCGAGCTTGGTTCCAGTGGAACTGCCGCGTTTTGAGTCTGAACTTATGAGACAAATCCAAAATACACCGGGAATTCCGGCTTTTCGCTGCACTTTAAGTAGATTCCTCTGTGTAGGGGCTCAACCATTCCCTGCTATACATGGCTACGTGCCTTACGACTAAATTGATGTATTCAGAAATATAGTTACTCATTCATAGATCATCTTACATATCTCTTCAGAATTTTTTGGAATTAGTACTACGTGCAATACTAGAATCAA
>JARJDX010113801.1:0-10891 GCA_030264735.1 Gymnusa sp. GC000175 | reverse complement strand
GAGTGTCATCAAGGAGAAAGCCAAGAAATTTACTTGTCGTAGTGATAGTAAAAGTATTTCCCCCTAGGGATATTGTTGCTGAAAGTATTTGTTTACTTCGGCATATTTTAGGAGAAATTAAATTCCCTTCTTGTAATAGTCCTTCGAAATGACATTGGGTTGTACCAGGAAGTTCACTAATATTTTACCTTTTGGATTTCTCTGTCTCATATGTTCTCATAAATCGTCCGCCTTTTTGTCTTAATCCAATTTTTGTGTTAAAATTTCCAAGCAGTAATGTATATAATGTTTTGTATGTATCTAGCGCTTTTTTAATCTGTATGTAAAATAATTCTGCTTCCTCATCTTTTCGAGATATTTAGTATTATGAATATAACTCTGGTGGATATACTTTTGATAGCTATAATTTTAATAGCAAGGTGTTTATGTATAAGAATTGCAACACCATGTATGTTATCATCTGTTTAACCTTTGTAATAAAACAAGTTGCCGGATTTTCGTTTGATAAGATCTTTATCTTTTACTCTCATTTCACTTGGACCTAGTACGTGCCATTTATTTCTCCGACTTCTTCTTTAAGTTTAAGTAGTCGGTTAGCTGATTATAGGGATATTGCGTTAAAAGTTAGAATATTTAGTTTGGTCGAATTTTTGCGTCCCATAGAATCCTTGAGAACTGTCTTATCAGTATGGAAGTCTGAAAAGCAAGCGGGCAAGGTATATAGTACCATAGACCATATACATACCATGTGACAACTGATAAAGAAAACAACTGAATATAAGAAGCCTCTAAATTTAACATTTATAGATTTCAAAAATGCTTTCTACAGAGTGGAAACATGAGCCTTCTTAATGCAATGAAGAGATAAAGTGTTGGCCATAGATATATCGATATACCATTCAAACATTTGGTACCACCTAGCCTATAACTATTTACCGATGTATTGGCAAGATGATACAATCTCTCCAAAACTCTTTACTAACACCTAACTAACACAAGACGCATTTAAAGCTTCTGGTTGGCAAAACAAAGGCAGCAATATTAATGGAAAATATCCAGCAAATATAAGGTTTGCAGATGACATCATCTATAACTGAGAAATCTATGAAGAGAAGAGTGATGGGTATAACATTATTGCATAAAAAAACCAATGGATGGATCCGAAATATAACAAGAGTGGTGGATATCGCACATATTACAAAAATGAAATGGAAATGGGCAGGTCATATTACGCGAGGGCATGAAAGGCGATGGTGCCGAAGCACAACTGAATGGTGACCTAGAACAGAAAGAAGAAGTCTTGGTAGACCAAGGGCAGGCTGAAGAGACGATATTAACAAAGTGGCAGGGCCACAACGGAATACAAAAACAATGATTGGACCATTATGGCTATTACTGCAGAAGGCGAATGTCCAAAAATGGACTAATTAACGCTGAAATATGATGTTGATAATGATGACAATTGCATTAAAGCCTTGATCACTTTTGTTAGATATATCGATTCATTCTTTTATTTTCTTGACCACGTGCTTGTGTTTTCAATGATATTTTCAATAATTTAAAAAAAACTAGCAAACCGATGTACTGGCGCATTGACCTTAATTAAACCCTAGACCTAATCGATTTCTTTGTAGTCAAAACCAATATTAGAAGAAAGACAAAAATATATCAAAAAATTACATTAAAATTAAAGAAGGTCTTGATATGAACTGAGACCAATCTCCAATATACTTAACAGTCACAACATAGACACAATCATAAAGAAAGAACAAAACCCGCTTTCTATAAATAAGCATACAGATTGTGAATATTTTAACTGTTATAAAATAATATTAATCTACAAATGTGTCAGTCAGTTTCGTAATTTCCTATTTATTGAGAAACCATTAAAGTTTGTAGAAACTGTTCTTGAAGTACACACTTTTGTACTCCTATGTTTTTTTATAAACTCAATAGATTTTGAAATATTTGCAAAAAACCTCACCAATAAACTACCACTTTCTATTTTTGGATTTTAGCCAAAAGTCACTGGGACCTCCCAATTTTTCTTAAAAGCTTAAATATGAATTTTCAGGACGATCAGTTTAGCCGTCTGGACTGTAGAGAGGACACAGACGCACAGACAGACACATAGACACACAGACACCACTTCGAAATCCACTTTTTCTGAATGAGGGAGGTCGAAAACGGATATTTCCGCAAAAAAAATGAAAATTGTCGCGATTACTATACTTTAATTTACTTTGTAAATCAAAGTAAAAGGTTATTTAGAGTAAATGTTTTTTGGCCAAATTACGCATAAATAAATTTCACTAAAAGTACTATTAGATTTGATATTATTTAAAATGTTTTAATTGTTTCAGTGTAATGTTTTTCTTGGGAACAACCTTAACTTCAACAATAATAATCACAGACCGTCTGGAAGGAGTATGGGATAGATCTATTGTAGCAGGAGTTTCTTCTATTGAAATAGTCATTACGCATTTTTTAACACAATTTGTACTTATTTTAATACAAACTATTGAAGTTATTATACTAACTTTCTTTATTTATGGAATTGAATATATTGGAAAGATCTCTATTATATTTTTATATGTTATGCTGCAAGGTTTAACTGGAATGGTTTTTGGTAAGTTATTAGGACAAGTTAAGAAATACTGTAAAAATTATACAACCCTTTTAAAAATTAGGTTTCTGGGTTTCGGTCGTCTGCGATAGTCACACTGCTGCTAACTCTTTCAGTACTGGAATGTTTTACCCCATGATAATTTTGTGTGGTAAGTTTTTGCTGTCTTTAAACATATTGTTATTATTATTAAATTTAGTAATGTTGAAATATATGTTTGTGATTTTTATGCAGGAAATACTTTAGTGAATTCCAAAACAGGGCTGGTTTAATTATGATGGTCCGCTTTGTTGTAATAACTTGCATTCAAATTTTTGGCAACTTTGTATTGACTTATTTACTTGTTTTTAAATTTTTTATTCCATAATTATTCCATCTATACATAGATATACAGGGTGAATCGGGAGAAAAGCACCAAATTCGGAGAGTCTATACACATAAGTGTGATTGAAAGATTCAAATATTATTTCTACTTTTTCGAAGAGGGAAAATATAGTATTTGTGCAAAAAAAAATTCCGAACAAGTATTGACTTGTAAATTTTCTAACTTTTGGGTTTTAGTCGCGTAGTTTTATTGGTTTTGCTCACCATTGCAGGGAACATTCTCATGGTGGAAATAGTCCGATGACTATTGTGTATGTAATCTTATATATAACGAAAAAACTGGTGGAAGTAAGAATTTAATGATTAAAAAATATTTCCGGGTAGGATTGATTTCAAAACCCTGCTCTTGGTTTAAGTTTTTGAGAAAATTATAAGTTTAAATCGCCTCTTATACCTTAAGTTTCTTATAATGAGGGATTATAGATAATGACTTAACATTAATAGCGCAGAGCCGTTTATGTGATTAAGACGTACCACTGATGCTTTGCTATGTGTGTTCTAATTTGTCACTTGGTCTCGCCAAAGTATTTTAAATTGCAATTATGACAATTTGTTTGGTAAATTCTCGGATTTGAAAGATAAATTTTGTCCATTACCCTGTTTGTTAAGTCAGAAATTTTGAAGACTGATTTGAGTAGCTTTTGCCATTATATTTGTTTATATTTTATCTATGCATATGACAAAATAGTGAAAGAAACAAGGGGAACAATTTGTTCGCGCGGCTTTTGGAATTTACTGATGACATAAATTTTTGACGGGAGTCAGTTCTGCAGGCAACAATTCCGTTTGGGAAATTATATGGGCTCTTTATATTAGGGAGTTTATAACAGATAATTTTTGGGAAGTATGATGATGTGGGTTCCCATTTAGGTAACAAAATAAAACCCGAGTTGCAGGCGGCGAAAACTTCTTTGAACTGTAGAAGCGAAAAGCGACTTTAACGAGAAATAAATAAGCAACCAAAAAATGACAAAAAAAAAATAATAAAAAAATGGGCGCAAATAATAAAAGAAAGAAAGCGAAGAGTAGTCCAGAAATTAAACAATTATGTAAGAAGCCAAACCAGAACAAAATGGAACAAATCATGAACATGATTATGGAGATATTGAAAGAAATCAAGGAAATATGAAATTAAAATAATACTAAAATGAGATAATAAAAATAAAGGAAGAGACAAACAATTGAAAAAAACATTCAAAAATTAAACAAACAAAGTAGAACAGATGGAAAAGAGAGACAAAAAAAACAACAATATAGTCATCAAAGGAATAAACATAGAGAAAAACAAAACAAGGGAAGAAACAGAAAAGTGGATAAAGAACAACATGGAAATATAAACTAAAACACATGTCGAGAAATGGAAAACTGGGAAGAAAAAAAAGTACTCAAGAATAATTAGGAAACTCAAATATATACATATACGAAAAGGCAAGAATGCAAAAATAAAATATCAACAAATAATAATAAACGAAAAAATATGGAAATGGGATAGGAGAAAGAAATAATAGTCCCAAAGAATTCGATAAAAAGACAAGCAAGGAAACAACAACTAGGGCAACAAAAGGGGACAAGAATAAAAATATTACTAAAACAAACAACAAAGAATACAAAAAAAATAAAAGTAAAACTACTAAAGGAGGCAACGTGGACACTAATTATGGCATATGAGGAAAACAAAGCCACAATAATTATAGCGGAATATAAGAAAATATGGGTAAAAAATAAGAAACCACAAAGTACAACAATGGAGAAAGAATAATGTGACTATGTACAGAAAACAACCTGATAATTTTCTGATTTCTTATTAAACAAGGAAATAAGGAAAAAAACAGTTAAAATAGGAAAAAAAATTAAAAGAAAAGATAAGAATATACAAACTAATAGAAATACTAAAGAAGAAATTCATATAAAGTGAAAGAAAAACAGACATAGAATAAAAAGCAAATCACTCAAAAACAATATACTAGAAGCGGCAAAACAAGCCCGTGGAACAATAAAAATAGGGGGGGGGGAAGAAAACAGAATGGTAGACAAAAAACATGAAGAGAAAAATCAAACACAAGAAAGAAATTTGGAGATAATACCTTAACACCAATAAGATGGAGGATAGAGGATAGAAGAATACAAAGGAAAGTGAAATAAAGCAAAAAGAGAAATAAAGAAAGCTAAGAGTAAAACAATAAACAATAACTATAAAGACAACTAAAAACTATTCTATAGAACAATAAATCAGCTCAAACAAAAAAAAACACAACATAATAAATATAAAGGATAAAAACAAGGAAAGATAATTAAAGACGAAGATAAAATCATGCAAAAACGGAGACAACATTTTGAAGAACCGACAGACAAAACATCAAAAGAGACTGAGGCACCAGGAGAAAAAGAAGAAACGTAAAATGTAACAAACAAACAAAAATTATGAACGACATAAATGAAGAAAAAATAAAGGAAGCATTAAAAAGCTGAAAAACTGAAATGCATCGGAAGCAGATGAAATAACAGCAGAGATGATAATTTACATGGGAGAAGAATAAATAGAAAGAAATTTGTAATTACATAGGAATTACGATAAAAAGCGTACCTAGCAAGATCCTAACAATAATATTTAAAAAAAGAATGAGGAACCATCTTGAAAAAATAATAGAGGATTACCGATGTGGATTCAGAAGAGGAATTGGAGCCCAGGACCTAATCTCAATATTAAGATAGATAAATGAGAGGTTCATAAAGAAAAGTAGAGACATACACATCTGATTCGTAGATTTAGAAAAGTTTTCGACAGAGTACAAAGAGAAGATATATGGAAAGAACTCCAAAAAAGAGGGATTAAAAAGGCAACGATCAAATTAAAAAAAAAACACAATTAGGGAGAATACTTACAACGAAAAATGAACTAAATTCACGACGAAAATAGGTATCACTCAAGGATGTGTACTGTGCCCGCTATTCTTTACAATAATACTAGATTAAGGAGGCAAAAAATCAGATAAAAATACCACTATTTGCGGATGACATGGCAATTACAGCAGAAACAAAAAAAGATCCACACCATCACATGGCCAATACTAGTTAAAGAACTGGAGAAAATAAACCAAGACAAAACAAAGAGCATGATACTATCTTAAGAAATAAAAACATACGTGATCAGGATACAGGAAAACAGACAGAACAAGTTGAACAATTCAGACACCTAACAATAATACAGAGCAATGAAAAAATAAATAAAGAAATAGAAGATATAATAAGCGAAGCAGGAAAGATATTCATCATTCTGAAAGACACCTTCTTTAACAGAAAAGAAATATCAAAAAGCACAAAAACCAAAATCGAAAGAGGAGTAATACGACCCGCGATAAGATACAGCAGTAAAATTTAGACAATGACTGAAAAAACAAAAATCAAGAATAAATGCGATGGCATTGAGGTTTCCTAAAAAAATATAACACAAGACAAGAAAAGACAAGATAAGCAACGAGACATTTAGACAGAACCTGCAGATAGTACCAATTAACGATAAAATAACAGATGGACAAATGAGATGGTTTGGCCATATATGTAGAATGAACAAAGATAGAAGTACTAGGAGAATATACGAGACACGAGCAACAGGGAAAACCAAAAAGGAAGACCAAGGAAAGAATGTAACAATACAATGAGATAAGAGGTAGAAAGAAAAATGACTATACGGAAAGAAGTAAAACAGCTAACCCATAACATAAAACATTGAAGATACTATTATCGAGTCAGTTTCTCGAAACAAATCATCGAATTGATTTTCACTCATGTTAAGTCATTATCTATAATCCCTCTTGACAAGAATTGTAAAGCAGAGACTATTTGGATTTATAATTATTTCCAAAACTTAAACCTAGAGCAGGGTTTTAAAATCAATCCTACCTAGAAATATTTACTTTCATTATTAAATTCATGCCACTAGTTTTTTCGTCGTATATAGGCTTGCGTACTCAAACAAGGTCATTGCTCCTGTGCGTGCGAAACGTTGGCAACGATGAACAAAACTACTTAAACCCGAAAGTTTACATCGATTCAAGTCGTGAAAGCTTACATTCCAAATTAAGAATTGACTATATTTAACATTAGTCTGTTTGTGTTTGTGGAAAGACATTTTGTCTTCTCGGCATATTAATTTTTTTACAAAATCTTGAACTGAATAGTTTTTTGGTAAAATCGAAGAACTAGTAATAGCTGTAAATCCTGATATGTAGCAACAACTATTATTTAAAACATTTTTTATTAGATGAAGTCAGTGATGTGCTGCTAAAATTCTAAGAACCGGCTCGCATCTACCCCCGTGCAAAAAAACTAAATTTATATAAATAACATATTTATTTTATAATTCATTTATAATTTTATAGTCTATCTGAAAACTTGGGTGCTTAAGAACCACCTCCAGAAACTATTTTTTTAACCTGCTCTATCGAGCCGGTGCGCACTCATAGCAACACATCGCTGGACGAAGCGAAGTTTTATCGTTGGAGGGAAAGTCAAAGGACACTTTTTTTTTAATTTTGCATGTTTTTTACAAAAACTATAAGCGAACATCGAATTCATATAATTAATATGAAAGTGGAATATTACATCACCTTTTAAAAATCATAAGCAATCAATTTATTAACAATAAAAATATGCTAGCCTACTTAGTTAAACTTAAACTTTTAGGACGCTGTACTGTAATTCAAATACAAATAAAAATCAGATTACATTGGATTTTTTAGTCATACACTTGTGTAAGGCTGGTCAACATCCGTTCCGACCCTACTCGTCCAGTCCAGACCAGACTGGCATAGACGGATCGACACCTATCGCGCCTACACTGGATCCGACGATCCGACCCAATCCGACCAGCCGCCTCATCCCCACCCGTCCGATCGATATGGAGGGATCAAGACGAAGCCCGACCAAACATGTTTAGTTTTCTAGCCGTCTTCATCCGTCCAAAGACATATTTCGTTTATTTTTGTTTAATTTTTACGCGATTATCTTATTACATATATACCGAAAGTAAAAAAACTAAAAAGAAATAAATTAAATATGTATTTAAATAATTACGAGTAAAAAAATAGGAAATTTAAGAGAAGGACCAAACGCATTTTATTATTTTAACATGGGTAAATGAAATTAAATAATGAATAATAAAATATTATGCACCTATTTATATTATTATATGTCTGAACTTATGTCACTATTATTGTCGACTGTGTCAAGCCGTATCAAGTTTGGTCGAGTCGGACGAGGACGGTTGTATGACAAATGTCGGTCTGGTCTGACCGGGTCGAAACGGATCCAATGTAGGACCAGCCTATTATACCGAAGTTTTGCACTTTTTCCGGATTCGCATTGAATCTTTTGGTTTTTAAATATTTTTTGGATATATTCTTTGACATAAAAAGTTTTAATTTTGATATGTACTAGCGACTGTTAACATTTATTATCTTTTAGGACTTGTATGGCCATTGGAAGCACAACCGACCGTTTTGCGATTTATATCTCAATGTTTGCCATTTACAATACCAATAATTTCTTTACGTCAAGTAATTAAGAAGGGATATGGAATGTACCATGCAGAAGTATTAAATGGTATTGGAATTACTGTGCTGTGGATAATTCTTTTAAGCGTGGTTAGTGTGTTCGCCATTAAAGCTAAAAGATAGAATACATTTGACGATTGATGCATTAGAAATAGAAGAAATCATAAGTGACGAAGCAAGAAATCACTTAAATTATGTAACTACTCTCGAAAAATATTCTTTTAATATGTTGTCGCTTATGGTGAGGGTGATAGATTTTTGTATAAATAGAATAATTTGTTTATTTTTTGTCAATTAATTATTATTACTCAGCACACCATTAAACCAATAAAATATCCTTTACATGACATTCATCGTACAACTAAGTCTTAATAATGCTCGCTGCAATGGCAAGCAAAACGTTGAATAATAACAACAACAACAAACACATTTACGCAACTTAAATCAACAAAAAATTACATCGATTTAGATCATATTAAATATACAGGGTTATTACAAATAGTTTATCGGGTTTCAAAAAACTGTGGCTCGCAATGTATACAAAACAACACAACTATTCATTTGGTCAGTATTTTTATATACTTTTTTTATAATTTGGTTAGTATAAAATTTTTTTGTCAGTAAAATTTATATTTTTTCGTAGTGTATTCGTTGATTTAAGTGAAGGATCGTGAATAAGCAGCGTCCAAAAAAGAGTCCCAGATAAAGAATCAATATTTTTGAGGGGAAAATTTACTTGTGCTAAACTAAGACAGTCCAGTCACCAGTTTTAACGGAGGCGGTGGTTACTTTGAAATCATAAAATTGGGGGCCCCCATTTTTATTGCATATTTGGATAAAGCGTTGAAAGAGCTTTATGATAAAATTTCGTATATCACACTCAGCAACGAACAAATTTGTCACAGGTATATTAGTACCTAGAAAATGGACTACAAGATAAATATGATTTAGGCCAGATTTTATTTTCATAGTTGTTACTGTTACTATGACTAAAATAATATGCCTTGTATAATAGCTTCCATTAGTTCTTCAATAGTGTGGATATAATTATTGAATACGTTGTTTTTAAAACAGCCAAATAGATAAAAATAGCCAAGGGCCTCAGGTGAGGAATGAGCTGTTGCCCCATCCCACTGGAAGAATTCCTCGTGATAATAATGCTGTTCATTAAATGAATGCAAAATAATATTGCGATATCTCTCACCATATATTGTGTTATGAAAATATATTGGGGCAATAATTCGATTTCTCGACACAGCCAACCAAACTCCAATTTTGATTGTTCTACAGTTTTAACATCGTTCTTGCACAACAAATACCTTGTAAGGGTGAATTTTTAGCTTTTTCTTCAGTTCTTTCTGAAAGGTTCCGTAAGAAATACCTATATAAATAAAAAAATTATTATACAGAAGCGTTAAAATTAATATGCGATATGACAAAAATACCAGTTTGCGCAAACAGTTTTGCGATTTTTGTGGACTTTGAACAGCTTCTTTTCCAGTCACCGATAAAATTTAATTACCAAAGTATTGCATACTGCAGACCGTACAACATGCGCTGCGCATGAAAAACTATGCGTTGGTAAGTACATTTTATTTGATGCGACCTCTAAATTCTAAATGAAACAAGTTGTCTGTTGGAAGTACTTGCAATGTTGTATTTTATGCGACCTCTGAGTTCTGTGTGGAACAAGTCGTAGGCATCGTATAATTTGTTTTTGTGAAATACCTTGCTGTGTTCAGTATGAAAGCAGGCTATAAATTATACATAGTACTACCCCTGACAATAACTTAGGTTATGCCTTGTGAGGTGCTGAACAGGTCGGCGCCAGCGGTGTTGCTCAGATTGGTGGCCACTTGATAATTGTACAGGAAGGACCTTATGATTTGGAGGCTTGGCCGCAATCCTTGTTGCGAGCACATGGCCTGTATGTACCATTGAGGGTTGGGGGTATATATTACGTCTCCGCGGCGCAAGGGTTTTACACCATTGAACACAACCGAACCTTGGCCTTGGACTCCTTCCAGCCGGTCCCTCCCCCATACTCCTGGTAAAGGTCCTACAATAGGTGTTTTATCCAGTCCCGGGTCATGTTTTCCGTCAAGGTGCTGTCCGTGCCCCGTTTATAGTGGCACTGCAGATGTAATTTGGAGTATTAATATCTTTTGCGTCATGCGTTATGTTCACTTGTAAATGGCATGCCTGTCAGGGCCGGCGCAAACTTTTTCGGGGCCGGGTTCAAAAATTTTGCGGGGCCTAAATACACATTCAAATCTTACACTCAAGTTTTACAACGACATATGCTCTGTGACCTTGAAACAGGCCGAGT
>JARJDX010113758.1:0-16779 GCA_030264735.1 Gymnusa sp. GC000175 | reverse complement strand
TCCTGTTGGCATCTTTGGATTTCATGATTGAAAGCAGCGATTAGTAGCACCGGTTTGCTGCAGTTATTCGCTTCTGGACATCATTGTCCCTTGTTAGGCAAGACCCCAGGTATTGGAAACTGTCGTCAACTTCAAAATTATGGCTACCGATCTGCACGTCTTGTCCAAGCGTTCTTCTTCTTCTTGTCTGCAGCATAAGTTTGGTTTTACTTTGGTTGACTTGTTGGCCTATTCCTTTTGCATTGGTTTCCAGTTCCACCCATGTCTCACAGCTGGTGAGATCTTCCTAAAACGTTCAGGTTATCTGCATATCCTATACTTTGCCGTGATTTATTTAGGATTGTTGAGTTGGTGTCTACAGATGTGCCTCTGACTACATGCTCAAGGGTCAAATTGAAAAGCATTGGGGCTAATCCGTCACCTTGTTTTAGGCCTTGCGTGACTGGATATGGCGCTGTCAGTTCTCCTTTCACCATAACCTGGCAGGGGGTGCTGTGCATTGTTAGTTTAGTCGGCCTGACCCGTTTTGGTGGTATGTTGATGTCCAGCATGGTCGTGGAAAGTTTTTCGCGGGTGATACTGTCGTACGCTTCTTTGAAATCTACAAACAACTGTAATACGTCCACGTTATGCTCCCAACAGTTTTCTAAGATCTGTCTGACTGTAAAGAGTTGGTCCGTTGTGGACCTGTTTGACCTGAAACCCGCCTGATATTCGCCGAAGGTGTCTTCTGCGTATACTTCCAGCTTTGTCTTAATAATGGTGGTGAGGATTTTATAAGCCGTATTTAGCAGGAATGTGCCTCGAAAGTTGCTGCACGCCAGCTTGTCCCCTTTCTTGTATATGGGGCATATAATACTATTCTGCCATTCTTTTCGGATAGTTTTAGAGTTCCAAATTGTTATGATTAGTTCATGCAGTTTCTCGCTTATTATTGCTCCTCCATATTTATATAGCTGTTAGGATACCAATGTCTAATCTTATCTCAGAGTTTGAGAAGTATAAATTAGGTGTGTTTACAAATAATATCTGTATCTCCAAGTGTAATTTATTAAAATTAATCTTACAACTGATTAAATTAAGCAATCTAAAGTAAATAACATATATTTAGCAGCTCGTACTTAATAACAACAACAACAACAACAACAACAACAACAACAAGAGATCCGCAACATAAAAGATAATATTAACGTCAAATATAGAGAAAGCGGGTAGGCGGGCTAAGGGTAGTCTAGAAAGTTAAAAAATATATATCCATGCAAGTATCCGTAAAGTGGAACTAAAAGTGGAGAAATGGTCAACTAAAATCCGAGTCTTTCTTGGAAGGCTACCTAAAGAGCAAACTAGTACTGGTGAACAGTCAATTATTAAGTACCATGTCCTTTCAGAACCTTGGTCACCAACAAGGCTATCCCTACTCGGTCGACGGCTGGTCTTAACAGAGAGCTTGAGTTGAGTTTATACCAGTCACGTAGGTTCTTGAGCTATGATGTTTTTCTGCGGCCCGGCTTTCTTTTACTAGAAATATTTTCTTGCATGATGTTCTCGCCTCTCATAACATCTCCGAAATATTGTAGTTTTCTTCTTTTAATGGTGGTAATTATTTTGGTGGACTTATTCAGGCGTTGGAGTATTACCAAGTTGGATACTTTTTTCGTCCATGAAACTTTTAGTATTTTTCTAGACGCCCACATCTCAAAGGCCTTAAGTCGTCTTTCTTCGTACTTGTTTTGGACAATAAGCTTCCATACACCCTACTTATGCTTCTAAATGCTGCTCTGGCCTGCTCAATTCTTGGTTTCACTACAGTTAGACCTTCCGCGGTGTTTGTTGTTATGTTGCCTAGGAATTTTATTTGGTTCACTTACTTCAATAGAACACCCCCAACAGTCAATAGCAACAATTAATTTCTTTGAATGAAGCTAGTGCGGCACTACTACAAGCATTCGACGTTATGTGCGGTGTGAGCATATCCCAAATGCTAGTTATCTAAGCAACATCTGATCCCTGCTGGCATAGGGTCAGCCAAGCGTATCCTGGCATGGTTACAAACCTTGTGTGTCACTAATCTTTACAAAATTATGTTGGCCTTCAAGAAACTGCTCTATGTTCAGAATGTTGATGTCAAAATACGAGTGTTTGGTTTTACGTGGAAAAATATTTCAGATAAAGACGATTTAAGTAGCCGATTGTATTCGTTCGGTAAAAGTTTGTTCCCCTTAAAGAAAAGACCACTATGCAAAACACGATCAAACGCTTTCGCCACAAGCAAGAACACGGTCACGCAGATTTTTTTCTCTTCAAGCGATTGTTTAATTAGATTTGTCTGAAATATATGTGTTTTTTATTACGATGTTATCAATATTTCCAAACAGATTTGCGATTAAAGTTAAACAAAAAAAAAATAATCCTTAATTTAAATTTTTTTTGTAAATTATTTTTAACGCAGAATAAATGTTTTTAGCGATTATTGATTTTTTTATAGCACAATTAAAAATTCATAATATTTCCTAGAACAACAACTGACTGTCTATGGCATGTAAATTTATTATTATTTAATTATTGAAAATTAAAATTTTAATTATTGGTAATTAAGTAAATAATATTATTGTAAAAGAAACAATTAATATTTAATTTTTGTAATGGACATATGCTGAAAATTTTACTTATTTCAGTTGAGGCATGATATGATCGATCAAAAAGAAGGGGAGACGGAGTTAAATGTAAAAATACATTACGATAATATGGTAAGAGTAATCACAATTATAAAATCGATACATAAATAAAAAGCAAAATTATTTTTTAATAATAGCGAAGGGTAACTACCAGAAGGCATAAATACTTTTATAACCCTATAGAAGGAACGCCATTTTCATTAGGACTAGCATTACCAGAAGGATATGGCATGTATGAACTAATAGCCGAACAAGAAATAAAACACAGCCAAAAGAATGGTATATTCTTTTCAAAATTAAAACTTTAAAACATTTAAATAATTTGTTATAATTTTAGTAGAGGAATATTTTAAAGGAGAAAACTGGAAAGTTCACCCTGACTGGTGAGTGTTTTTAAGCAATTTGCTTCAAGTTATTTACGCGGCATATGTTTTAGGGTTTACTGCGAGTACAGTAGTGGGTCATCTGGAGAGCAAAGGTTTAGAAATGCAGAAGACAGAGTTCGTCATTTCTTATCTCGAAGCAGACGTCCTGGATGGAAATGGATGTCACTAAGACCGCGTTCACCAATGCAAAGGGAGCACCACCATCTTTCAACAAAACAAGATAAAGATGCTTATTTTTGTTAGCACACATTACGATAATACAATGATTCCATTTTAATGCTTTATAATTATTTCAGGCGATAAAACATTGTTGCAATCACTTGTGTTGGACGCTATGGTTACTGAAGAGTTGGAAAGGCACAGCCCTCATCCCACACATGTAGAAGATAAGCAGTAAGTATATATTTCGTATGTTTCTATGCATGCATAAAATACGATGCACATAATTAAATAATAAATTAATTAATTTAATCTCTGCACAATAGCCCAATTGCAACACTTTTGGTTTTATTACAAAGGTAAAGTAATTATGATGAATTGCACTATAGCCACTATAACATCATAGTTTAGTATCTTAAATTGGTGGGAACAAATGGATTCATTTTGTCGACCTCATTCTAATTAAAAAGTTGCCAGTTTATGTTCTCATTTCGGCAATTATAATTAATCATTCATGCATACTCCGGATTTAGTAAGTATATATGAAATTTTTTTAAGCGACTGGCAACAATTTTAACAGCTACTTACTTGACGTACCGTTCGTCTACGAGGAAACCACTGATGGAATTGATTATCATAAATTTATTTCAGGGAGCAATTTCCAAGGAGTTTTTCCTTTAAAAATTAAAATTTTATATTTTCCTAATTCACTTGTTTCTTGCAGCCAAGGACATCAAATGTTTGGATTAACAATGTCTTTCGTTGCGACTCGAAGCGGACTTTTAAGATGGACTGATCATATGGAAGCTGCAGATAAAAGTCAGCCGTGAGTTATATATACTCAAAAAACTTTAACAATTTTGCTAAGGTTTTGTTTTACTTTAGTCACTTTAGTGATACAAATGTAAGGGCTATGGATGAAACTTGGTATAAACGAGCAGTTGACCAACATGCAGTAGAGCCGGAGAGTTTTGTATTTTCCGTGCCTTTTGATGTTGGATCATCTGGAAAACCTCTTGTTACTGCTACACATGCAGTTTTTGTAGAACACAAAGGTCATAGGGCCCCAGCTGCAGTAGTTGGCCTACAGTATCAACATGCTACATTAGCTTCTCATTTTATAAACATAACTTCTGCAGTAAGACAAATTGGCTTATTAAAACTGAGGTTTAAAATGATGAAAATACATAAATTTTAGTGCACTGGCAGTTCTGCATGCAAGAAAACTTGCGCTAGTGAAGAATTAGACTGCTACATATTAGATAATAACGGATTTATTATTATATCAGAAAATCCAGATCACACTGGCCGATTTTTTGGTCAAATCGATGGCACCATAATGGATTCATTAGTGCAAGATAGAATTTATAAAAAAGTTCCCGTTTATGATTACCAAGGTGCTTGTACTAATAGCAAAAGTTCATATGGAGCTGATGCGCCCCAGATATCGGTATGATTACAACATTATTAACGATTTGTAAGAAATAATTACAATTTATTGCAGCCATTGTATCCAATGAAAATATTTTTTGGCTGGGTCACAAAAGTGATTGCAATTTGGGCGAACTTAATTAATGTTGCTTACGGCACAGCTATTTCATACGCACAAGATGAAGGTATGTACAAATTAAATTGGAGATGAAACAACTAATTCAGTTTTTGATTGTAGTATATTTTTATTTCCCTTTAAACCTATTATACTTTTATTCTTTTCTTTTAGCAGTATTTTATTTATCAATTAATTATTTTTTACAGGACCTTAATAAAACCAAACTTTTTAATCAAAATACATTTTTTTTATTTTTTTTATTAGTTATAGTTTAATTACTTATTTAAATTATGCAAACAGAATATTTGATATTATCTTATTCTTATTCTTTAGAGAAACGATATCATTATTAAAGTGGAAGAAAATATCTTTTCTTGAGAACAATATTTTCTATTTTCACATTTTGGTTGAGTACAATAAATATCGAAGAGGGTAATTTTCTGAGCACTTTTTTTATTATTTCATAGATAAATAGTTAAATGGGTAAAGAAGGTTAACTGACTATTTTTGAATTTTATTAAAATAAAGTAAACAATAATATTTATTCAAATTAAAACAACTGAAAACAGCTTTTGCTTAACAGAATTTTGCTTGGTAAACTTCTGCTGGGTCTATTTTGTCCACAAGTTCGGATTTTTTTTCAATAATATATTTTATCAAGACTTTTAATGGACACAATTTAATAAAACGTATAGCACTCACTGTAATTTGAAACATGTCACCAGTTAGGCGTAATTCCCATTAATTATGCAGTACCGACTTTCTTTAATATAAATACTACCCACGCACCATGGTAAAAGCTGCCTAACTAAACAGAGTGTTTTCTTCATAATATTTAACAATCCACCGCTAGCTCGCTCTTTTCAATAAGGACTTTTTACATTTTAAAACTGCTCGTCTCCGTAAAGACAGTCTATATAAATCTAAAATAAAATTTAACGTAATGCTAAAAAAAATTTAGCAAATTCAGAGCAAAATTCAATGAAGCGAAGCGAAACTGAATTCCTGGAAACTATTACTTGAGAAGGACATATCATTACCCCAACTTTAGGCGTACCTGACCGTCTGTCTAATTTTTAGGAATTTAATTCTTAAGTCTTATTGATAACACAGATTCGTATATCAGCCAGAAGAGTGTCACCCAACGCAGAATGGCCGAAACAGCACCTATACAAATGGATTTTAACTCTAGTTTACTATGTCTTAAAATCTTAAAGCAACTACAACTGGAACACGTATAAACTTTGACGAACTCATACGTAAACCCATTCATGAGGTAGAAAATACCATTTAAGAAAGAAAATTAACATCACAAGTCCTCTAACCTTACCCATATATGTTTTTGTTGCCAATTTTGCCATATAATATGACATTGCACCGAGAAATGTTGAAAAATACCGCGGTAGAAAACTTCTTCTTTAAGTGTCTTGACCGCTTCGATCGTTGACAATGCTGCTGGCTAGTAAACTAATGATTTTACCTTTGTCGACTGCTGCAAGAAACAGTTGGGCTGTTGTTTTGCCATACCGTATTCTTAAATTTTTAACCATGATGTTTCCTTCGTCCTACACTCCTTCTTCCCATTATCTTTTCCTGAATGATAAGATGCAGTAGACCATATTTTTCTGGATGCCACATAACGTGTCCAAAATATTCAAACTTCCGTATTTTGATGGTGTTCCCTAGCCATATATATATATAGACGAGTTCGTTACAGCCTAGAGCCGTTTCTCGCATCTCCAGCTCTTCCACCTTCCAGCTTCCACCTCTTTCTGTCACGCCAGTCTTAATCCCTTAGTCCTCTCGATGTCATGCTCTCTTCGACTTCCACTCTCCATGATCTTCTTGGCCTTCCTTGCTTTCTTCGATTTGTTGGTACCCAAATGAATATTTTTTTCGGCCTTCTTACATTTGTCATTCGATGTACATGTCCGAACCATCGTAGTCTCTTTACATCTATGGTTTCGAGCGTGATAATCTGTATTCCCATTTCCTCTCTGATATCGTTATTCCTTACTCGATCCATCGTTGTTTTGTGGCAAAATCTCCTCCACTAGTTCCTTAGTTTTATTAAATCTTTGTAGGATTTCTACGTTCGTTATTCCGTCTACCCAACTGACATTTAATATCCTCAGATAAGCCCACATTTACATGACTATGTCTGTCATCGTCCAGGATTCAACCCTATACAGTAACACCGGGAGTATGTAGCACTTTAGTTCTTCGTTCTACTGATAAATCGTAGGTACATAGTGCACGTTTTATTTTGATAAGAGTTGTTCGTGCTATTGCTATTTTGCGTTCTATTTCTTCGCTGGGATCCCATTTTTCATTGATTATGCTTCCCAGGTATATCAGTTTATTTACTCTTTCAAGTTAATTACCGTTTACGAGTATGCCTGCATATTGCCTCCTGCTCTTACTCACTACCAAATATTTCTCCTTGTTGATGTTCAGTTTCAATCCATATCTTTCACTAGTTTGAGAGATTATGTTCATTACATTTTGCAGTTTAATTTTTGAGCTTGTCAGGATTAGAGTGCCATCGGCGTACCTGATGGTATTTATAATTCTAGAACACTAAACTAGTGCAAAAAATAAACCTCAACATACGGACCAACTATCTTCTTCCATAGACGTGATGGAAATTACTAAAGGTTTTCAACAATTATGGCAAATTTCATATGATTTTGTGTCGTTTTGAACAGCGTATGAAATATCAAAACCTGCCCAGTCCCATATGTTTTTTTGTAAGAAACATGCGTGGGTCACGACAACTCTCTATTTTTTCCTCCACTATTAGTTTTAATAGGCACTATTTGCTATTTCTAAGAATATGCCTAGGGTATGCCATCCTTATATTCACAATACCCAGTAACTCTCTGTCTCTGCCAGTTTGCCCATACGTCTCACAACCTGATTGTTTTTGACGTACTCCACATAAAATATTCCGTGCATTCTCCGGAATCTCGAATGTTTTAATTATGTTCATTGTGTTGACCTTCAACAGTTATAAATCCGTATTGAGTGAAAACCGGTATCTTATTTTCAGGCTTAAGATGCTTTCGCAAAATAGCTATCTTATTTTATTTTTTTATTTTAAGCAACGTGGTTCTGGCTATTTTTCTTCGTATTCTTCTTTCACTTCTAAATATCTGCCCAGGTATTTGAAATTAGCTACCTGTTCTATTTGCTCATTGTATAAAAGCAAATTTCTTTGAACAACTGGTGTTCTGCTGATAAGTTTTGTTTGACCGAGTTTATTTTTAATTTATTCTTGAAATGTGTCTATTTGAGCAAATATAATTATTTTATTCTATTTCGACGCCATTTAAGTGCCATAATAATAGACCATCGAGTCGTCTGCAATGGCTTCTTCAGTTTTAGCCCATATCATCCCTCTAATGCCTATCTTTTTTTAAGTTATGAACTTTTTCTGACATAAACATACTTCGAGCTTTTCATATACAATTTTTTTTAGGAAGTATAAGTTCTCACTTTGGGGTGCGTCCTAGCTTCATTCATGGCGTGTTTTTAACATCCCCTATCCGTTCAAAGTCTAGGACCAAACCAGCGCTGTTTGGTTAATGCTCATAATTATTTGCCTTTAATGTTATAGAGCAATAGTTTCTTCTTGTTTTCCGCACCGCAGTACAATAGCCGCTTGTCCTGTTTTTTAGTTAAGCCGATAGCTTTCCAAAGAGGAAGCCTTAAAAAAAATCTCACCTACTTTATTCTGCTGGTCAAGTGGTTGGAAACCTTTCGAGGACCAGTTTCTTAACACCATCCACCGTCGTATGTTGCTTGATGAGTTTATTTCTCCTAATATAATAATCGTAGAATAATGAATCAAACTCCAATAGAAATCTTGTGTAGTACGATTTATTATAAAATTAATTTCAACCCTTTATCTTTCATCCCTTAAATACGTCAACCAAAAAATAAATAATTTTGCTGTGTTTTTAGTCGATTCACATGTTTTTAAATGTTTCTTTTTTATAAATTACCAAAAATAAATTTCCGGGTGTAAATAAATTAGATCGCTAGGGTATTATACCATAATTTGTCATTAAACATTGTTTGCAAGAAATTTTTTACGACACTACTTAGATGTAGTTGTTTTTTATTACGTTTTAGTCTAGTATCCTATTTAGTACACTCGTTAGCCATGACCATGACACACCTAATTAATCAAAAACATATTTTTCTTTACATCTTAAATTAAATTCAACATATCCTTCAATAATACAACATATTATTTGAAGTTTTATTATTTTGGTTTATTTTAAATTCATTATGCTTTTAAAGTATGCTTTAAAAATTATAAAAATGGGATTGACATTTAAAAACCAATATTTTGTTCCGGTAACTACACTGCGCAAAAAAGGTTTCGCTCCTTAGTGCATGGAGAATTCTCAAGGCAGAATAGGCAGAAAAGATCCTGAAGGATTTCCGGGATCAAAACATATTCGTGCCCTCTTTGGCTTAACAACTGCAATATAATTTTATTTTTATAATTAAAAAGTATTCCATACATTTTTAACAATCTGTATTCTGTATATATTTGTGTTAGAAAAAATTAATTATTGCATTCAATTAAAAAAAAAATTTTAATCAAACCTCTATTATCTAAGTTATTTCTTAAAATGTCGCTTTTGTTTCAGATATTATCGATTATGACGATCCTTTCGATTATAACACACCGGATGATATGACTGATGATCAAGATGCAATAGTTCCTCCAATAAATTTTCCAAATAATCCACGTTTTATGACACCACCAATCGAATCAGATCCTTTAGATGGTGTGGACATGGGTCAATTCGGAGTACGAGCTTGTGACAGAAAAGTTGATTTATACATTTTACAACCTGATAAATTAAATACTAGTGGCCAAAGCAATCCTTTAAAAGGAAAACTTACAAACTGTCATGTGACAGGCTGCGAAAGGTATGTTACATTTATAGAAAAAGGTGCATCATGCTTTACTCTACTTGAAACTTTATAATTTAAAAGATTTTTAATAGCAAATTTTTAAATGAATCATTAATAATAAGTAAACCACAAAACTTTGATAATTTAAAGATTATTAAACCACATGCGTTTCTTAAAATAAAGTGAATAACCCTTTTTCTCGATTTGATCGTTAACACTTGTCTTATTATTTGTTTTTTTTTCATTAAATGCAAGTTTTTTACCCATATAAATAGCTCTAAGGTCGTGAAGGTCTAAAGCTTTTCCATTTCTTGGTTTATTGTCTTCTCTTATTTCTTTAGGTCTTCTTCCACTGCCTCTATCCTGGCTCGCTCTCTTCTCGTTTTCCCTATTATGGCCCAGCCATTCGATTCCTTAAGATCCAATGACTATTGGGACTTTGGTATATTTTTATAATTCCTTAGTTAAATATTCTTCCCATGCTATTTTGATCCTTTTTTCTCAATAAATATTTTAATCCCACATCTCCAGTTTCCTGTACTTTGTTTATTGATCACCACTTAAGTCGTAAAGAACTACAGATCTTAATAATATTTTGTAGATTCTTTCTTTAATTTTTTTTAATACTGCAGCTGCACTTTTATTTTCTTTCGTTAATCTCTAGTGCTTTCGCCATCCTCGTTGTTTTGGATTTTTATTTTGACTACCATGTCTGCCTCTGTATACGTTGTATGGTCTTTGAGGCTCTGAAATGGTAAATCCTCATCCCTTTACCTATTACTTTATTCCACTTGTACTCCTGTCCATTGATTGTTATTTTCTTACCATCACTGTGATTTTTCTTTTTTCTCTTTTTCTTACTACATTTTCCTACCACATTAGGTCATTTTCCATAAATATATTAATCGCAAATTCGCGTATTTACCCTCAATCTTTAGTCGTTGTACTACCACGTAGCCTGGCACGAAATGGCGTTGGCACAAAGTAATGTGGCTATCTATCTTAGCACCTGGTGCGTAATATTTAAAAATCACATTTTGGTTTAAAAAAATACAGATCACAATGCAACAATACAACAGGAGCCCGTTGCTAGAACACCACTCGCACATTGCTTTCTACAGCACTAGATTCGCAATATTTAGTTTTGTGATGCTGCTTGTCAATTTCTTATGAAGGTTGCAACTGTCGTGTCTGTTTCCGATCTTTTTTATTTCCTGGTTTGTGCGTTTATTTATTCTTTCCTGATAATTATTTAGATGTTCTTGTTCTCTGTTGTTCCTTTCCTTGGGTTACTGCTATATCTCTTAGTATTTTACTTAGTTCTTCTCAAGAATTATCCACTTTTAATACAGGCCAAACACGAAGGTTTTTTTGTTGTTTGAAACGCTGAAGTATCTAGCGTCATTATTTTTTAGAATTCTTATGTTTAGACGAAGATGTGTTATAGCAAGAGCTATACGAAACATATCAGGTTTCGTTTTCACGCTTTTAAAGCCGCTTCATTAGTTTGTTAATCAAGATGTAGTCAAAACGGAAAAGCAGTTAAAATTATGTTTTGGTGATGACCATGTTCTTAGAATTAGCCAATTTCCTCTTTTTTCTCTGTGTGTTTACCTAAAATTGAAAATATACTTTAATTAAATCTTTTTGTCAAATTTTTTTTTCGATTTTATCTTGCTTTTTATCTAGGAAGGAAGCAACAGATTGGTTACTTACGGATATCTATTTGAAGTATAGTGCTTGTCAATTTCTTATGTTGGTTGCAACTGTCATGTCTGTTTCCGATCTTTTTTATTTCCTGATTTGTGCGTTTTTTTCATGCTTCCCTGGTAAATATTTAGATGTTCTTGTTGTCTGTTGTTCCTTACCTTGCCTGAAAGACAAACTGGGTTACTGATATATCTCTTAGTGTTTTATTTAGTTCTTCTTAAGTATTATCCACTTTTAATGCAGGCCAAACAGGGAGATTTTTTTGTTGTCTGAAACGCTGAAGAATCTAGCGTCATCATTTTTTAGAATTTTTATGTTAAGACAAAGATGTATTATAGTAAGAGCTATACGATATACATCAGGTTTCGTTTTCACGCTTTTGAAGCCGCTTCATTAGTTTGTTAATCAAGATGTAGTCAAAACGGAAAATCAGTTGGAATTATGTTTTGGTGATGACCATGTTCTCAAAATTAGCCAATTTCCTCTTCTTTCTCTGCGCATTTACCTAAAATTGAAAATTTAATTTAATTAAATCTTTTTGTCAGAACAATTCTTTGATTTCATCTTACTTTTTATCTAGAAAGGATGCAACATATTGATTATTTTGGGATGTCTATTTATTTGAAGGAGTGTACACTATTTGGAGAATGGTTTGAAGTTAGTAAGGATGCCACCTTTAGAGCTTTAAGAGTATTACATTGTTACTCCATCAGTGCTTCTACAATTTATTTGTTTTGGATGATAAGCAAAACATACTTCACTTTAAGATGCCACTGGTCACAATTTGATTATTACATGTGACTGTTGCTAAAGCTTTGACAAAATACTAAAATGCACTAATGAGTGCCTCCGTTCTACTGGTAATATTCCAGGTTGCCCCATCCGACCTGAAACTAAAAATGTTATTAAGCACCTCTTGGACAGCTTAAAGAGATAATAAAAGTCCGTTGTCCTTCTTTTCTTCTTAAAAATATGCTGACAAGTTGTATTATATATTTAAACGTTTTTCTGGACTATAGAAATTCAGAAAACTGTTTCGTGTAGACTAACAAAAACATTTTGTTAATAACGTGTACGCTAATGGGTTTTTATGGCAAGAAAACAACAAATATTTCATGTAGTAGGTCATGAAGGAAGAGTGCCAATGATTTTAAATCAGTATTTTAAAGTTCATAAAATGATTTAACATTCATCTTTTATTTTAAATTTGACAACAACGTTTTGTGAACTAAATTTCTTACAAATTATTGCCATTAATTTTCAGACCATTTAGTGTCCAGAAGGTGCCTCATAGTAATCTTATTCTACTAGTGGTTGACACCCTATGCCCTTGTGGTAGTAAACAACTGAGCATTTCTCCTCAGGAACTTGTATACGATGCTAACGGAGGTTGTCTACATAAGCCCAAGGACAGCTTATATAGGAAAAGGCCTTCAAAGTGTATCAATTATCATCCTGAGGTAAATATATTGTTAATTTTTAATTGAATACTTTTTAATATTGATATTATTTAGGAAATAGAAATTCACATATGTGGATCAGCATATACGCTAACAGAAAATTTAATTTTGCTCGTGATCCTTCTGTTCTGTCCACGGCTATTTATGTCGTGATCACATATTGAAAAATGGTAAATAAAGGATCTACCATCCGTTAACTATATAATAATAATAATAATAATCTAATATGGTCTATATAGATACATATAACTAATCTAAATTAATACAAACATTACAGCTGAAATGGTGTTGTATTCAGTTAGCATTAGTATATGTATTGTGTGTATCATTTGTAAAGGTCAGATAAAAACTAGTTAAATTTTTTATATAATTTATATATGATAAATGTACTTTTTGGGTGTACTTGTAAATACTGAAGATTTTTAGCATATGAAAACTATAAACTGTTTAATAACACGAGTCACAGTTTTCTATATGGGACTGATATATCTAGTCTTCAGTCAAAATAATAATAAATAATAATAAAACGTTTAATCTTAACGACAATAAAGGACTATTTTGAAATAATTCTGTAAAAAAATATTAGTTATATTTTAAATGTAGCTTATATAATCAACCAAGGGATAAGGCAAAGCCGACTAAGCGTCTTGGTTGTAACAATGACAATACCATGCACACTATAAAACAAATACAAATGGTTCATTATCTTCCTGTGACTCTTAATTTCCCAATCTAACAATAACAATAAGAATAGAATGTCTGTACAATGAGTAGTAAGCGCATGTTGTCATGCGAGGATATCGCACATATCATATAACGTCACCATCATCATCATGACTATATCACGAGTCACGTGAAAGAAATGAAAGGAAAGTCACTTTTTTATAAATGTGCATATTGGCATACAGGTTACTTAGGAATAGTTTTAAAAAAACTTCTTCCGCTGTTGTAAATATTGAAATATTGTAACAGATGTGTTGATCTCATTTTGGTTGATTATACTAAATTGCTTGGCTTTATATTACGTTAATATTCTAATATTAAAAAATGCTGCTACGAAAGTGTATTATTTAAAATGCAAATAAATTTAGATTGATGCAAAGCTGCATCGGTATATGCAAAAAAGTACCTAATTTTCACATGTTATTTGTTGAAAACAAAATAAATGAATAAGAATAATGAAAAAAAAAAATAATGTAATTGGAAACGAAACGGCCTTACTTAAATTAATATCATAATTGTTTATCATGTTTAAATTTATGTAAAATGTTGATGGTCGGTTCGTTTCTGAATATAATTCCAGGGTGCCGTTTTTTAAAAATATATGGTTTGACCACTACCACTGGTTTGGTGTAGAATATTGAAATAATATGCGTTAAGTATATTTTATTATATTCTAGATTGATTTAGTATGGGTGAGTGTGTATAATTAGTATAGTGTGTTTGATACGGCCACTCTAGCTTTAGAATGAATATAACTACACTATACTAAAACTGAGTCTTCCAATTAAAACAAATAATTAATTGTAAGTAAGTTATAAAATATAGGAAATTGTAGTGTTTACTAATGTATTCAATTCCAAGCAACATGTGTAGAGCAGATATCAGCATCGTTCATTTGTCAAATGTTTGTTGTCTGTTGTATGTAACGTCATACTAGACTTCACCATATCTTAAACGAATTGCATAGTTTTAATTAAATAATATATTTATCACATATTGTGTTTAATTTCTAATAAATTTATTCCTAAAATAAACAAATCTCTTTTTATTTTTCCAATTAAAATCAAAGACAAGTCCGCCGCTTTCTCTTCATTTACATATTAAAGCTCTTTACTTTTTTAACATTGTTAAAATTACTTATCAACAAATATATATTACTTCAGAGAACGACTAATATTGACACTTTCTTATTAATACCTGAATTTCCTATTTTTTTATTATTTTACTTTTATATTTTCATTAATTTTGTACTTTACTATTTCCACATTGAAATGTAAATATATATACGAGTTAAATTACACCACCTTTCTCTATCCTTTGCATTTCCTGACGAACACCGTCATTCCAGGATAACCTGTGTTGCGGAGGTATTTTAATGGCAGATATTTTAAGGCCATCTCCTTCTGAAATCTTCCTATTCATACCATTTTGGTAGGCTTCCTTTAATTGTATCTAGGATGTTGATATTAGCTATACTGACTTACTTTCTAATGCAAGGGTCGGCAGCCTTTTTATCCTTAAGGGCACAATACTAATTTGAAAATCACCGAGCGTGCATATTTTACAGAAAATCGATAGGTATAAATAGGCATTGAAAAAAAAACAAGATTCTAATGCCGAAAAATCTTCAAATCTAGAAGGAAACTCTTTTTATGATCTGTAAAATGACCTGTACTTTATATTCTATCATTCTTTAGTCCAGCGAGGGCGCGAAAATCGACGAAGAGCGCCACGGGGCCCGCGGGCGCCGGGTTGCCGACCCCTGCTCTAATGAATTCATTGCTGATCTTATTCAATCCCGTCTTTCCATAGCTGCGCCTCCAGAAGTCCAATTCCATTGCTTTTAACTTCTTCTCATTTTTCTTGAAAATCTCCCACACATCCGCACCATATAAGGTAATACTTTCTACTATAGCTTTGTAGATTCTTCTTTTAACAATGGTTGAAGTGTTTTTTCTTCAAATAATGGAATGTAGCTATCTAGTAATAATCCTTTCCTTATTTGTTGTTTTATTTTTACCTAACTACCTCCTTTGATACTACTACTACCTCCAAAGAATTTGTATGTTTTACAGCGGTTAACTATAAATCCATCTTCTATCAGCAGGTCTCTTTCCCCTACCACCATATACTTTTAACATTTATTTGTAGACCCCACTTGTTGTATTCCTTTTTAAGTTTTTGTAGCATCCTTATCTCCCGCAAATATAACTTGATCATCTGCAAAATTTATGGTATATAGTATATCATTGTTAATATTTATTCACATATTTCTTCATTTTGATCTTCAATTTCTTGGTGTTTCGCTCAAATATATTTTGAAGAGGATAGGAGCTATACAACATTCTTGTCTTAGACCTTTATCGATTGTAGATTTCTGTGATACTAACTTCCAACTTTAACGCAACTGGTATTGCCGGTGAAGAGGTCTTTTATAGATCTTGTGTAGATATTGCTGTCCACACGTTTACGTGCAAGACCTTCTTGTGCAAAACACACTTTGCTCTTCAAGTTCGATAATCTCCTTCTCTACTCTATTTTTATTAGGATTTTGCCATAGATTCCATCAAAAAAGCTTAACACTGCAACGCCTCCATATTTTCTTCACCACACGATCTTTTCCTGAAGTTATACGAATTTTCATTTGGGTTTCTATTAATTTTAGTTTCGATATATAAATTTTAGACATATCTTCGAGTCTGTATTGGTAATTTTGTTGCCTTTGTTTTCCCGAATGGCTATAGAGTTTCATATAATAATTCCTGATGTATTTAATGCCACCTCTTTCTGTTATGACTTTGCGCCGCTTGTCTTTCATTTTATAAATTAGCAGCTTTTCAATTGATCTCTTGGGGCGTAGAATTTTCATTTTATGTTGTCTCAAGTCTTTGCGTCTTGCTCCTTTCGCTCTTGTGTTAATCTCGTTTTACAATGGTTAGAGTTTATCGGTCTGGCGTAATTTCTTGAGAAGGTTTGCTATATTAAAACTGCTTGTTTTATTTATACATAAGTTTGAAAAGTGCACTTTATTAATTGCTAGTAATTTTCTCAGCTACTTCTTTAATTTGATGGTTTTGTAGAAGTTCTATTGGCTCTAACTTCCTTTTGAGTTCCGTATTATATCTTTCTAAGAGCAGAGTAGCCAAGCGGTAAAACGCTCGACATGCTAGAGGTCCAGGGTT
>JARJDX010113753.1:0-14159 GCA_030264735.1 Gymnusa sp. GC000175 | reverse complement strand
TTTATTATTTATTTATTATTTATTTATTATTTATTTATTATTTATTTATTATTTATTTATTATTTATTTATTTATTATTTATTTATTATTTATTTATTATTTATTTATTATTTATTTATTATTTATTTATTTATTTATTATTTATTTATTATTTATTTATTATTTATTTATTATTTATTTATTATTTATTTATTAATATGTCATCAAATTTCTTACGTTCTTCGCACCCTTTGTCCATTGTTTTATTTGTTTTTAGCCGTATTAGCTAAGAAATGGGTTAATAAAATGGTTTTCCTTTGCCTTCCCCCTGGCAGAATGTCAGTTACGTCAAGATGTGTCGGTCGCCTTTGAGTTGAATGTTACTTTTTCATATTTCCAGTTTTTATTCTATTTTTGTGACTACTTTTCCGTTAGTGTGGTAGAGAGTGTCGCCTTTCTCGGGTGTCATTTTTTCTAATATCAAATGAAAACCCCTCGCCCAGGGGGAACCCGGGAATCTGTAAACCAAAACTTAGTGCTCTACCACTAAGGGATGTTCTGTTCGTTTAAATTTTGCAAAAAAAAGTAATAATGATGTAGGCAGTTTTTAAAATAATTTTTTAATCTAAATTATGTAAACTGAGCGTAAAATTAATTATTTTAAAAGTCCGTAATTAAAAATTTTAAAATATTGACTTAATTTTACCTTAAAAAGCAAAATATTTATATAAAATTCATTAAATTTTTTATATTTTTTATTGACAAAATTATATTAAAAAAGTAATATTACACTCATACAAATAAAATATATCAAAGAGAAAATAAAAAGAATTTCACAGAATTAATTGTGCAAAAAATATATATGAAAAAAATTTGATTTGCAAAAGAAAAAAAAAATCTTTAAATTAAATATTCCAGAAAAGGAAGCGTTTTATATCTTAAAATTACATTCAGTCATAATTCATTTTGACAAGAAGCTCCTAAACACGTCGCTCTTCTAAATTTCAATTTAACATCCAGTGGGACTGAGAGACATTCCCAAGTATTACACACGCAGAATTAACACTGAGTCGTCATCTTCGCGGTGTGGTGATAAGGCATTGTTGGCTGAAAATTTACTAAAACGCAGATATAGCACATCTGGGACGAAACAAGTCGTTATCTTGACTTGTGAATAATTAAATCTGATTAAATGTTTGATAAACTTTTAAACCTTTTAACAATTAAACAATTATGTGTCTTTCAGAATTTGAACATTGTAAAACCTGATAATCTAAACTTAATTGTGTCGTGGTTATTTTAAGGGTGGAATTACGTCAAGCAAGGATGTAATTTATTATTATCAAGAAAAGGTAACTTATACATCCCCTGGTAATAAATTTTAGTTTTTATAGTGGAAAAATCAAAGGTCTACAAAAGATTTAGCGTCCTGATTCAGCAAGATTATGATCTACCCTTAAATACTCGATTCCTTTTTTTATATCGCACCTTCATGCAAATATCGTGTTTAGTTCCTAATAAAGCTTTCCCTCGGAGAAAAATTGTGTTAGAGCTCGTATTTCACTGCGATCTTGCTATAAAATATAATGATTTAGGGCAGGCCCAGCTTTCTTACACAATCTAGAAGGACGGGAAAGTTAAAATCATCCTTCTTCCTTAATAATTAACTTTTTCGTGTACACTTTATCAAAACTTGTTATAGCCATGACGGGCTTTTATACTTTACTATAGACTCAACAATCTTAGAAAACTAATCTAATTAAAAAAAAAGTATCAAACATTAATTACTGCAAATATTAATAAAAATTAAAAAAAGATATTTAAAAAAAAAAATCTTATGTCGTTCTTTCTTTATTATTTTATGATTTAGTTCCAAATTAGTACACACAAGAACGTTTTTTCACTTATTTTTGAAGTAATATATAATATTTTTGATACTTATGATTGTTATTTTGGAAATGTTTACATATAAGAGGTCCGTTATATTTGAGAAAAGGTTAGTTGTTTCATTGCAATTAAAAATTTCAATTCAATTTTATTTTATCTTTTTCTGATTCATCTATTTTCTTTTAGTCTTAGGAGTCTGCAATCTAATGCCCTCGAACAATAAGCGTATTGTTTGAAAATTTAGGGACAGACATGTGGTAAAGTGTCATTCAATTGAGTGATCGCTAATATTATTATACCTAGTCATCATAAATGGATAATAACCACGTGACCGCGTAGGTAGGCAACCCGAACGAATATTTTAATATAAATTTTTCATTGAAATTTCAAATGTCGCTCAGGTTGCCTATTCATGTGATCACGTGGTTGTTACTATTAAAAGATTTGGTTTTTGTTATCTGCGTAAATAGTTTCTAGGGTATTTCCTGTTGTCCAAATCTTTAGATTGGTAACCTTTAAGTCTTCGGTGTGTTACACTATCTATCTCGTTAGGAGGTTCACGGTTCACGTGTCCTTTTAGTCTATACTTTTTCATTGTGTTTTACAGAAAATTATTTAATCACTTTTCCTATTGACGTTATGTTGAATAGCACCATTTGCGATATTGTAGGGTGCATTGCCAAGCACGTTATTTGGGAAGCGTTGCAAAATGTCTGTGTTGCATTTTGAAGCCGTCCCCCAAAGCTGAATTCCTTATGTCGTATGTTCATATCGGCTTCAGTATTGCTTTGTATAGCAATATTTTATTTTCAAAGGAGATTTGTTACTTTCGGCCAATGATCCAGTACATTTGATAAAGTTTCAGTATAAGATGTTTACGCTTGGTGTAAATGTGTTTTTGCCATGTAAGCCTTATGCTTCAATATTTGACGTTCTCTGTGTTTGGCGGTTATTTATTACATAGCTAGGAAATTTACTCTGTGTATAGTGAAAGTTACATGTGAAGATTTCAGATCATTGACCTTGATTCTCCATTTTTTTAGCGAGTATTTTGTTCAAGTTGATCTAGAGGTTGTGAGAAGCTGATATTTATCTTATATTTATCTTTATCTTTTAGAATTTAAGTCTTGATGTCTTTACTATCATATGCATCGGCCCAATAATCCCGTGCCTTTACAGAGAAAACCGATTTTACGCTTTAGTATTGTTTGCTTTTTGTACCTTGAGTCTTTTGCTATAGATTTTTGTGATTACTTTCGAAAGCATAGGCAACAGACTTATGGGTCGGTAGGAGGTAAATTTTTTTAAATTTTCTGATTTTGAAATAATGATAGTTGACAGATTTTCTAGTTACCTGGAGTGGTCGTAACTTGGTTGGATCATGAGTTGTCTGCTAAGGTCAAGAAAATTCTGAAAAACAATCATCGGAAATTTCATTTCTCCTGGCATTTCTCCTGGCAACCACCGAAGCCACTTGCACAAGATAACTACCCCAATTTAGTAGTTCGAAACCCACATTCAACTGTAGGTCCCTTGTTTTCGTGTAACAGCAGACAAAAACGCATAACACGTAAGTACACAGGTAAGTCGCCTACACTTGGTAACGAGTATGGCACTATAAGAAGGAGGAAAATAATTTGTTAATAGTATGGCATTGAAGATATATGTGATGAGTTTTAGAAATTTTGCATATTATGTGGTTAAAGCCTGGAGCTTTGAGTTTATTTCTTTGATTTTTACTATTTAACTAGTTTGATTTTTTGTGTGAAAGGTACGTTTAGAAGGGAATCTCCAAGAACATTATTATTAGGTTATCCTTATTAACTGTATTTTTTTGAAGGGAATAGTTGGAAGGCTTGTTGCAGATATTTAGCAAATGCATGAGCTTTCCATTTGTCATTGCGTGTCTAGCCAGTGTCCAGTTTTGTCTTTTACATTTCTTTGTAGTCTTCCATAACGAGTAGTTGGTAACCTTAGTTGGTATTAAGTTTGTATGCCATGATTTTTTTTATTTTCCGTTATTATTTCTTTGACTTCTTTTACTTATCTATTATATTTTGTTTTACAGCAGTTTCTATTTGTTGTCATTGCTTTCTTAGTTGTATTTTTTCTTAGTTAATTTTTCGATGGTAATTTTTGTTCTTATTTTGTTTTTAAAGACATTAACACGAGATTCTTTCGTCTAGTTTGCTAGCTATTTTCTTGTATAAAAAAGGGTCCCGGGTAAAAAAAGGTTGGAAACCACTGGCCTAGTTCTTCTTTAAATAAATTTCAGTATGTTTTTTTTTATTATGACGATGGGGTTGTTTTTCTTTTACTGTTAGTGGCGAGCGCATTGTTAGATATACTGGTGTATGATCTGACGAGAAATTTAAGTTCTGTTTTCGTTCTTTTTTTGTCTATTTTTTTGTGGCGCAAAAATTGGTTACGGAGGTATTCTCCTTCTATTATTGAGCCAATGAGTAGGTTCGCTGGTAGATATTGTTTTTAAATTATGTGCATTGAATGCTTTTAGCATGTTCTGGTTATCCTTGACTCCCATATTACGTGATTCTCCAAATTACCAAGACGTACAACACTGACAATAAACGAAGAATTGGTACAACAAGTGAAATCTATTAAATACCTAGGCACTACTATAAATAAGCATTGTGATCCGAAGCCAAAAATCAAATCAAAAATAGAACAAGCCAGGAAAGTGTTTGCCAATATGAAAAATTTCTTCGTCACAAAAGAACTCAGCCTGGAACTGAGAATGAAAATGATAAGGTGCTATGTATTTCCGGCGCTACTGTATGGATGTGAGAGTTGGACTCTCAGTCCATACATGGATGATAAAATTGAAGCATTCGAAATGTATCTGTATCGCCGAATTTTAAAGATACCCTGGACTGAAAGAGTTAAAAATAACGAAGTACTCGCCAGGTTAAACAAAAGCAGGGAACTTTTACTGATAGTCAAAGCAAGAAAATCATGCTATTTAGGTCACATCATAAAGGGTGAACGGTATGGGCTGCTAAGGCTGACAATCGAGGAAAAAAATTTCGGGAAAAGATCCGTCGGGAGGCAACAAAACTTCTGGCTAAAAGACCTACGTCGATGGTTTGGATGCACATCTACAGAAATATTTCAAGCCGCAGTCTCAAAGACAAAAATCGCCAGTTAGATCGCCAACCTCCACTCAGGGCGTCAATGGTGGTTGCCAATACACTTGACGCATCTGAAGATTTTAATTATTTTATTTTAGATCCAAATATCGTAGCGGTTCCCCCGATGTTTTCATTTGTTGGATGTTAGCAGCTTCAAATCTTTGTTCTTAGCATTTCTTTAACATTTTCTCATGTAATGGAGGGATGTAAGCCTCTGATCATTACCCTGAAGTTGCTTTAGTTTTTTTTGCTGTGGTGAAAATGGTATTCCATTTTTTGTCCAGCATTTCGTTAACTGCTTTGTAGGTTTCTACACACAGTAGTTATATTTAAGCTGTTTATTATTTATTTCTTTTTCAGTTGTTTAATGGTACCACGTCGCATCGCAAAAGAACTTGATTTCCTAACAAACGTTAAACATAGGAAAATTGGATTATTTGGACATATCATGAGAAATGAAAAATACCATCTACTGAAACTAATCCTGCAAGGAAAAATAAAAGGAAGAAGATCAGCAGGTCGTCGTAAAATATCATGGCTAAGGAATATAAGTATATTGACCGGAATGACATCAACGGCTTTATTCAGAACAGCAATAAACAGATTAAAGTGGATCAATGTCATTGCCAACATCCATAGAGGATAGGCACTTAAAGAAGAAGAATGGTTTCAATTTTGTGCACTGTTATTAGGCAGAGAAGAGGCGTCACAAGGGCTGACGACGACGACGTTATTAGGAGTGGTTTTGGGTTTCATTTTTTATTTCGGTGTTTGTTATGATTATTTTCAAATTTTCGGAAAGTTTGCTATTGTTTTGTATGTAGATACGATTCTACATCTGTAGCTGTCTTCTTTCTCTTAGATTTTAGATTTAAATTTAGATTTTAGATTTATTATCACCAATTGATGTTAACAAGGTTCCTTATCTCTAGACAATAAGAGATAAGGAACCTTGTTAACATCAATTGGTGATAATAAATCTAAAATCTAAATTTAAATCTAAAATCTAAGAGAAAGAAGACAGCTACAGATGTAGAATCGTATCTATTCCTTATTTTCTATGTTTCTTCGTTTTATGGCATCATCTACCTTGTCTCGCCAAGATCTGAGCAATCCTGATCTCTGTCCTCCCATGGGGCTCCAGTCGATGACTTTCTTTATCCATCGATTCTCCACCGCTGTCTTTATATGTCCATACCACAATCACCTCTTTCTTTCTATCTGCGTAATGAAATCTATTTTTACCTCCATTCTATAATCTTTTCATTTGTTATTCTTCGACGCCGTTATTATTTCTTTGTTATTTTTATTTATTACCCAGTCTTCTGCGTTTTCTATAGCTAGTGCGTATTATTATTTTTTAACCTAGCCCTTAACTCAGTTTGTTTTGTTGTTTTATTTACTTCCTCTGAACATTTCAACCTATTTTTTGTTTTAGGCACTTACCTTGAGATTTGGATGTCATTTCGATTGATGTGTTCATTTTTTAACATGGTTATTTCAAAGAAAAAACGACGTTTAAAGCGATTTTAATTATCTTTTTCAGTTATTATATTTTTTTTGCGTTATTATTTAAGTGTATTATATTAAATTCTCAAAATACAATAAAATACAACAATATTAAATTCCCTTTGAAGTAATAAAACCCTAATACCTACAAAGCTTATTCGAAAATGTGACAAATATTTGTTTATCTTATTATTAGCTGTGTATTGTTAACCTTATTATTAATCTACGAATGTACTATGATTTCTGACTTGAATTTGCGTATCGTATAACAACGGTATAATTAGAGTGTAGTTTTGTAATTTACTGAAGCGAGTTGATAAGAAATCTCTGCTTACTTTGTCGTATTTTAGTGGCATTCGTGTTCCGTGCATGTAAACTATAAAATGCTATTTGTGAGGGGCACACAGTAGAATTTTTTTTAGTTTTGATAAGAGGTGCAATAAAGAAGGCATTTTTAATTTAAATTAAGTGTTTTATAATGTTAAATAAATAATTTAATATTATTTTATAAAAAAAAAGAAAAACAGTAACTCAGTAGAAAGCACCAAATTTCGATTTATAAACTGGGTTTAATTCCTACGTACTGGGTTACCACTTGTCATTTAAATAAATTTAGATAAAAACATTGCTTTACCTATTTTAAAACAGTTAGGTTAGGTTAATTTTGGTTAAGTTTAATTTCCGTGCACTGTCATTTGAATAAGTTCAAATAAAAAAAGAGGTTAGGTTTTAAATTAAAACCTAACTTATTTTTTTTATTTGGTGATTTGATTAATCTAATGACGATCTAGAGACGGTGATAATCTTCTAAATTTCTAGACCAACTTAAACAATTTACTCACTAAAGTACCTCGCAAGGTCAAGTACCAATTAAAGTTAAAATCTTAACAAATACAACTACTGCTATTAGTTTAAAGAAAAAAATTATTAATAATTAAAATATAATTATTTATTTTTTGTAATAATAAATATTTAATACAACACTAATACAACACTAGTTTTAAGACGTTTTCAATATTTTCCTTAGTCATAATAATTTTTTTTATTAAAGTTCAGTTTATATTTCATAGTTGAAATAGACGGAAATTTGAATGAGATCTTTTCATTTCCCAGTTCTTACAGTTTTTTTTTATAGAATAAGGCGTTTCTATAAAGACGCAAATCATTTCCTTTTTGTTAAAATATTTCATAGAAAAATTTCTTTAACTGCAATTTTTTTCATTTTACACAATTATTTATGCTTTCTTGAGTTGTATAATTTTTAATATGTTTTCAATTTCTTTAAAGTCAAACAACTGGTACAATTTAAAAAAAATTAATTATAGCGATATAGCAGTATAAGTTATTTTTAATTTGTAATAATGAGAAATTTCTTTTCTCTTTGTTACAAAATCTAAAGAAAATTTGTAAATTTTATTTGAATTTGATATATATTGCCAAAAGTTAAAATAATTAAATATCCATTTTAAACTGACATCTCTTCCCTTTTGTAACGGAATATTTAATTTTTATCTAGATAGTAGGCAACCAGTCACACTCAGTTACCTATTCTAAAATCTGATAGGTGGCGATGGGTGTCTGCGTTTCATAAGTTTTACAGTGGCTTTGCTTATTTTTACCTTTGTGCTTTACTTTAGTATATGTACACGCAACCAACGAGATAAGTTCGGATGTACCTCAAATCAACTATTTAAACTATTTAGGGCAGCAGTTAATAAGGTACAGATTGTCATGATGGTCGCCAACCATCTGTGAAGACAGCACACTAAGAAGAAGAAGATGTACATGCTGCTCTTGTTGCGATCTGTATATTCTTTATAATTTTTAAAGAATGGTGAAGTTTTAGGTTATTAGTTTCTAGGTTTACGAGTCTCTCCTTGAGTCCGCTGGTAAATCTTAAAATTTTATTTCGAGAAATCTAATGCTGTATGTATTATCTTAATTTTTTTTTGGATCTTAATGTAGATTTTAAACGTTGCTTGACCAGTCCAAGGTTGCTGCCAGATTAACACATGTTTAAGACTATGAAATCATTAATTACATTAGTTTTTTTTGTAGTCATATAGACCATTTCGTTGCGTGTTGCTCCGTCTGGGCTCCACTTTCTCAGCAAAGCTTTCTTAAAGGTTTTTATGCAGTAGCGGTCATACACATCAGAGTTATTTATCATCTTTTCTGCTTCCGCTTAGCAGAATGCTGCTAGCATTCCAATATTCTTTTGTCATTGGCTTTTAACGTATATTGTGAGGTGGGATTGATTTGGGTCGGCAGGGTTCAAGAATAAAAGTCACAATTTAATCCCAACGCACAATTAAAGTATATTTATTTATCACAAATTAAAATAAAAAGTTCAAAAATAAATTAGTATAAGACAAATGTTCAAAATATATACACAATGTAAAAACTTATAAGTTAATAAAATTTCAAAATTCTTACTTCCAGCCGGTACGAATTGACGGACGGACGGGCGGGCAGAGTATCACCTAACAAGCCTAGGACAGGCGCTGCGACTGTTAGGCTGACGGGATGGTAACGGTTACGGTGCGGTAGAGTGCTAGCTGGGTACCGAGGACAGACGCTGCGTCAACCAGCCTAGCGGATCGGACAAGGACCGTAGCTGACAATCCGAGGACAGATGCTGCGACTTTTCAGACTAGAAAGGAAGGGTTGGTAGGAAGTCGGAGTGAGCTAAGAGCTCAAGAGAGTAAATGAATCACAATCTCCGTTTCTTTTTTCCTGGGTGGTACCAGCTTCATTGGTCAGCTCTGCTACACTGGTTCACAACTTGAAGCTGTCTATGTTTTTAATGTTTGCTTGGTTGTTGTCTGCCATATCTACTATCGTTATTTGTGTTTTGTCCCTAATTTCTTGCTTTTGTTTTCAAGTTAATTAATCAGCTCAGTTAGTTCTTCCTGTTTGTTTACCATCAGTACGGTCACAAATTAATACTTTACTAAACAATAAAATAAATGGTAGATGTCTAAAATAGAAATTTACAATAATTAAAATATATATAACTCTTCAGCAGGTACGGATCGATGGACGGTTAGGCTGATGGACGGACGGACGGGAGAGGGTGTCAACTGACAAGCCGTGGATTTACACTGCGACTGTCAGGCTGACGAAACGGTAAGGATTATGGTGCCGGAAATGCTAGCTGGGAGCTGAGGATATATGCTGGGAGTACCAGACTAGCAAGTCGGAAAAGTATTGACCCGCAGAGGGCTTACGCTAAGACTTATCAGACTAGAGAGGAAGGGTAAGTAGGAGATTATCCAAGATATCAAAAGACTGAATGACCACACGCTTCGCCATTTAAACATAATGTAGGTAAGGGACTAACGTGGTGTTGGCGAAAAGAAGGCGGTGGTAGATAGTGGGAAATAAAGTGGGATATTGACGTCATAAAAGAAGCATATATGTTAAAATATATGCTCTATATCGCCATCTCGCGTAAAGCATCCCTACCCCACACCGGTGCAGCTATAACTGGTGGCTTTTCATTACACCCTGTCTAATTTTTTTTTCCACTCTTACATGGGTCTGATAATTGCGTCGTGTATTTGCCATAGTTTATTCAATTTTAAAGCTTACAATGGTCAGCAGATATAAAGAATTCTCCTGCTTTTAAATAATTTGGAGTAGGTTCAATGTGTTTTCAATTGTCTTCCTGCTCATATAAGAAATCTGCCTGTGAAATAGTTTGAAGCAGTAGTTAAATCTTTTCTTGTAGCCTTCTACTCACAACAAGAGTTTTTGACATGTGATATGTCCAATTTTAATATGTAAAATGTTTATGTAAAATATAAATAACCCATGCAATGTACTTTTATAGCTACAAGCATCAATAAACTTATCTTGTCTTATCTTGTCTTGTATATTTACTTGCGTATGTGCTTTGGACAAAACCTGCTTATTCTGAGGGAATCTGGCAAAGTTTTTAGTCTTTTGTTAATTTTATACAGGAGTACTTTGACATAAGAATTCAGGGCTATTTAGCAATAGCCTCCACTTCTTTGTTTGGTTTCTTATGCATTTATATGAATATGAATACCATTTAATGTTCCCCCATTTATTTAAGTTTATCTGATACGCCGTATATTTCTTGGTTTTAATTTGATTTAAGTCTCAGGACGGCCTTTTCTACTGAATTTCTTGTTAATCTTCATTGCTGTGTTGTCTTCGTTTTGAAGGCCATTTTTAAATAGGTTTGCACACTATTATTTCCAGGATCCCTGCCATGTCATATTTTTGATCCATTATTGTCATATTTCATCAAAAGTTTTTGTCTCACAATAGTTTTTAGGCTTAGGTAGTTCGTTTATGTTTGTTATAGTACGTTGTTTATATGTCCTATATAGAGCTTGTATGTGTGGCAGGATTTACGGTTTCTGTTTAAACATAATTTAAAATTAAAATCTTTCGTGGAAGTCGATGTATTCAGTACTCCTACTTTTGGTTGTTTAGGTTCAGCAGTAGTCTTGTTATTACAGTTTGTAGTCTTAACCTCCTGGTAGTGTTTTTGCTTGCTTAAAATGAGATTTTCCACATGGCTAATTGATTTTTAATGTTTTATATTTGTCATCTTTGTGGTAAAGTCGTCCATTATAACAACCATTTTGATATTCGGGATCTTTTTCAACGTATTTCTTAGAATTTTATTATAATCTATTATATCCTATTCTGTGGTTTTGTTAGTGAAAACACAAATCTCTATTATGTTGAGTGCGATTGGTTTGTAGTAACACATGATGGTTATTATTCTGTTACTTCTTTCTGATATTCCAGTTTCTAAAGAAATGTATGGTATTTTTATTTCACTAGCCTTTTTCATTCCTACAGGCATTTAATTCTGTTTTGCTTGTGTATTGGGAAGTATGGTAATTCCGCAAATTTTTGATCACCAGAGCCATGTTCGTTGTTTAACATAGTGTAGTACGTGTAAGGGATGATGACATTTTAAAGACTTTGTTGCTGCGAAAGGTTCATCTCTCCCTACACTCTCCATTACCACATATCATAGATAAAATAAATTGTAAAAAAAAATTATAGCGGTCTAGGGCTTCGGCTGCTGAGTGCAAGATCGTAGATTCGCGCTCCACATCATGCAAAATATTTATTTAAATATTTAAATGCCCAAGACTGCCCCAACTCCCCAACCAGCCTTGCCAGCGTAGTGTTTCATGGCTAAAAACCTTCTCTGGTCCGGAGTTAGAAGAGAAATCATGTAATTTCAGTGGTTCGGAATCCACGCTAAACTGTAGGTTCACCTGTAATGAAAGTTGCCAGCAGAGGAGGCTATGCATCAGGAGTGTCATTCTAAGCTGACAACAAAGAAGAATATCTCATATCCAAAAATGTAGATGACGATCTTTAGTTAACATCCAAGTTTCGAATTTTATAAAGGAAACATTATTAAAAAAATGATGAACTGTAAAATATTTTAAAGTTTTTTTTTATTATGTCTATTCAGGAGTGGGCAAACTACGGCCCGCGGGCCCCANTCAAATTAAGGCGATTTTTCACAAAATTTAATTGATTTTTAGGTAAATATGATTGTCAAAATTGAACGATTTTAAAACTAAGACGATTTTGACTAAAATTGCAATGATTTGGATTTAGATGATTTTGACTAGGTTGCTATAGTTTTAGTAAAATTTTGACATATTTCGTTGTAATTTAGTTAATATTGGTTAAATTGTTATTATTTTGGTCCAATTTTAGCAATTCTGGTCAAAATTTAGATAATTTTAATACAAATTGCAATGTTTTTATCAAATATTAAATGATTTTATGTAAAAATATGATGACTTTGGTCCCACTTAAAATATTTTCCTCAACATTTAATGAATTTGGTTGAAATTTTTATGACTTTGTTCAAATTAAAGCGATTTGTGTCAATATTTAGATGATTTTGTATAAAAATATATTGATTTTGCTAAAAACTAAACAATTTTCTTTAAAATTGAGGTTATTTTGAATAAAATTGTGATTTTAACCACACCTTAGATCAATTTTCGTCAAAATTTAGATAATTTTGTGTGAAAATTTGACGATGTGGATAAAAGTGAACGATTTTCGTCAAAATTTTAGGTATTTTTATTGAAATTACTTGATTTTGCTTAAATTTACAAGATTTTCTTCGAAATTTAAATAATATTAAATAAAATTTCAATGATTTTGGTGATGTATCAGTGTATTTCGACAAAATTTAGTTGGTTTTTGACAAAATTGCAACATTTTTTGTTAAATATAAGTGGTTTTTTGTCAAAATTGAGATAATTTTGGTCATAATAAAATGACTTTCATTAAAATTTATAGTATATTTATTAAAACTGCTTGATTTTTCCTAAATTTAGAAGATTTTTTTTGAAATTTAAATGATTTTGTATAAAATTTCGATGATTTTGGTGAAATTTCAGTGTATTTCGACAAAATTTTATTGGTTTTTGAATAAATTGCAATGTTTTTTAAATTTAAGTGATTTTTGTTGAAAATTGAGATAATTTTTGGATAAATTTTGGTCAAAATTACACGATTTTCATTAAAATTTAAATGATTTTAATAAAAATTGTAATAATTTTTGTAGAAATTTGATTAATTTTCGTGAAAATCAAACTTAAAATTTTAAATAAAATTTTTTTTTAAATTTTTCGTTAAAATTTTGTTGATTTTATATACAAATATTATAATTTTAGTTAAAATTGTATGATTTATATCAAAATATAAATGACTTTTAATAAAATAACTACGACTGCGCTCAAATTTGAGCAATTTTATGACATTTTGCAGCCCCCAAAGGCTTTACAGAATATCATATGGCCCTTGGAGAAAAAAGTTTGCCCACCCCCCTGTTACATTGGTTGTTATTTAGCACAGGAAAATTTAAGTTTATCAATGCTTCAATTTTTAGCGAAGCCAATTTTTAAAAATTGAGTTAAATATAAAAAAAATTCAAATTTTGCAAATGAATAAAGGAAATTAAAAATAAAATAAATTGGAATTTGTGTTTTCTTCGGTTTTTAATAAAGATGAGTCTTTAAACAGAAAATGAATAGTCTTCTACAAATAATGGCGTTTTTTATTAAAATTAAGACAATTTTCATTAGAATTGCAAAAATTTTAGTCAAATTTGAGCAATTTTTGTTAATATTCTTAAAAATTTAATTAAAATTGCAATGATTTGATTAAATTTTAGCGTTTCACATACATTACGATAATTTTCCCCAAACTGATTCATAAATATTTTCAAATTGACTCCCTAACTTTCATCTTCTCAGGTTTTATTAATTTTCAAAAATCTCTTTCAAGTGACAATAAAAAAATTCCAGCGAGTTAACGACAATTTTGAAATTTTACACCCTTTACGTAAATTTTAACCAAATTAATACGCCAAACTTTTAAAAATTATTTCCGAAATTTAAATAAAAATGGAGGTGTGATCACCACACGACTTTCATTTACGAATTTAAAACATATCCGATACTTTTAATAGAAACATAACTATATTTCTCATTAATTATCAGCCAATTAGGTTGGCAGTATGTTTCTGCAACTACATTTTGGTGAGAAAATTTTTGAAATAGAATTTTTTGCGAAAATATCCATTTTCGACTCTTCTCATTGAGGAAAAAC
>JARJDX010113699.1:0-10602 GCA_030264735.1 Gymnusa sp. GC000175 | reverse complement strand
TTAGGAAAAATAAACAGGTTTTTAAAAAAATTCCCGGGACTCGGGAATTCCCGGGACAATGCATATCGAGAGTCTCGATTCCCGGGACATCAAAAACATTCGAGACTCAGAAACCCTATACACAACTTCCATGACGACTGTTTTATACTACCCGCGGTAAAGAAGTTTCACAAAATGTCCCTCACATGTCCCTCACACCGACAAAATGCTGTTGTTGATTTTGGTTTGTATTATCCTTCTGGGTATTTGCAACTGCTTCAATCACAATAACATCAATTATTTGCGACTGTGAATACCCGAAAAGGAGCATCAATGGTTGCAATGGAGTTTTAAAGTATTTTCTCCCACACATTGGGATTTTCCACTTATATGTGAATTAAATTGTCAACTTTATGAAGAGTATATTCACTTACTCTTGGAATTGATCATCTATAGTTGAGTGAGTTTTATAAATACGTAAACTTTGTTGTTGTTTTGACACCATCGTTTCGTCTGGTTCAGCACTATAATCACAATCATCTTGTGTTGCACTATTCATCACTGATCGAACACACAGATAAATTAATGATATCCACACTTATCTTTTCATTCACCTCACAAACCTTATACCTTGCTGATTTTTGACAACGTGGCTTTTCTCTTTTCCGAAACCGTAACTAAAGTGTTGGATGTGGGAGAGGGGAAAGAAGAGCGCGTTTGCCGAGAAATTTGTTCAGAGTGCATATAGCGTGGGTGCGCTCTGGCAATTCACTGCCAGCGTATGGTTGCCACAGAGTCACCGTTGCGTGGGTTGCGTGACGCGCTTAGGCAATTCAATA
The DNA here is from genome assembly GCA_030264735.1 of Gymnusa sp. GC000175. Classification (NCBI taxonomy): domain Eukaryota; kingdom Metazoa; phylum Arthropoda; class Insecta; order Coleoptera; family Staphylinidae; genus Gymnusa; species Gymnusa sp. GC000175. The sequence continues at coordinate 9,784 of JARJDX010113699.1, read as the reverse complement.
TTAGCTTATTAGCATGTTGAATAGAGATGGGACAGGCAAAAGAAAAAAAAGTGATCAACACATCCATTGCATCTTAAGCGTCAAAATTTCCGTAACGATTTTTCACCACTGCCCCCGGTAAAGAAGTTTCACTTTAAAATAAATTGCGTATCAAATGCGTGTTCATAAATTCATTCCCACATCGGATGAAGACCATTTGTTTTGCGACTATAAAGTAATTAGCATATGTTCTAATTCGGAAATTACTCGTGGTTGCATGTACTTTTAACGCATAATTTTGCATAAAGGCTTCGTTGGTCTCTCTAAATTTAGATGGGTTTGATTTTATTTTATTAATTGCATGTAATTCAGATTTTTAATGATTATAAGCCTTGTATAATTTGATGTGTAAATTGTTTTATTTTTTTCAATTTTCATAATTAAAAACTTAAACTGTATTCTACGAAGTTTGATTTTCCTGGGCTGGTTACAAATTTTTGAATCCCGTACAATCGGTTCCTCTTCAAACTCTAGTGACCAAAAATTTCGTTTTTGTGTTGCCTTTATTAATTGTTAATTTATTTTTAATATTTGCTTTAGTAAAAGGCAATTGGGTAATTATTTTCCCATGTATTTTATTAATTAACATTAACGTGTCGTTTGGGGCAGCACCATTTCTTTACATTCATATTTAATGTCTTTTGTTTCGTGGTTCTGATATAAGATATAAGTATAAGAATTTTTCTTAGTTATTGTAAGGATTTTACCCTTAACTGGCTATCGACCGCGAGATGCTTCTGCCTTGTTAGTTTTGGTGTTTGTAACGAGTATGTTAAAGCTTGATACACTAGTCTATATAGAGTCTAAAGAGTCCCGCATTTTAGAGTGTCATTATTTATACTTTTGTCCCAATGTAAACCAAAACCATCCAAAATTTAGTGCTCTACCACTGAGCTACGGATGGGGCTGATCAAAAATATTTATTATTCTTATTTTGTTTATTTGTGGCTATCGTTTTTTGTGTGTCATAAATGACAAAGTTTTATGAATAATCCAAATGGCAATTTTTGTTATTCTGTTCTTTTTTTACGTTTCCAGAAATTTTGCCGGCAGCTCTCGTATATTATAAGTAACCTAAATAAATAACGCTATTATTTCTTTTGACCATTTTGTAGTGAAATAGAAATTTATTTAATTACAAATATTGTAATAACTTTATTGATTATTATTAATATTATTGCCTACAAAATGATCGATTTGGTGAACTTTTATAATAATTTTATTACGAATAATAGTAAAAGACTTGCAACTTAAGCAATGGTTGTTATCGAAAATAATTTAAAATACATCATAACCTGGTGTAGTTATTTTGGAATAATTCCTAAATACATATTTTCGACCAAACGTTTTGCTCCTAGCAAAATAAAATTATGTGTTATAATAATAATATTATTATTAAATTTCTCAATAGTATTTTATAAGCGATTGATTTTATCAAACGATAATAATACTAATACTAACCACTTGCTATTTAACAATGTAGGTGATATATTTAGTTACTTAGCAAATATCCAGATTACTATCGCTTGTTCAACAAAAAATTTAAGAAATATCCACACCCTCTTTATCAAGCTTAATTGTGTGGGTAAGAAATTGTTGCAGAAGCACAATATTTTAATTCTACGATTTAAAACTATACCTTTATTAGTTTCTGTACATATTTTGTTTGTAATTTGGATGTCTTATGGGATATATATTTGGACCCATGAATTTGGCCGAAGTATAATTTATTATGTCATCCTGCAGTATTTTACACTTTATATAATGCTCATAACAAATATTTTTGAAATATTAATATTAAAGTGTATAATGGAAATGTTTGCAGCTATAAACGGAATTGTTTTGAACAGATTAAATCTAATGAATGATGCAAATATAAAAGTAAAACGATATATTCATTTGGAATTGTTGGACGAAGTTGATAGCATCGTGGATCTTCAAACTGCTACATGCACTTCAGCTGAACTATGTAATAACGTATTCGGATGGCACATGTTTTTTACAAATATTCACTTGATTGTAAATATTTTGGCTGCAATTAATGGTATTTTAATGGGATATACTACTAGTAGTTTAAAAATTGAGACAACAATTGCTTTGTCTACCTGGACATCTTATTTAATAGTAAGTAACATTTTAACTTAATTTTTTTATTAAATAAGTAATTCGAAAAGTGAAAAAAATAAATACTAATAACGTAATTGTATTTTTTTTTGCGGCGTCAGCTTTTTATTATGCAGGGTGGTCCAATATTTTAACAATATTATATAGACAAAAAGTCTTACATATCATTGACTAAAATTACTTTCTAATATATAAAATATATAATATATATGTATCAAAAGTTTGCACCTTTATAACAAAATTTTTAAGTAAAATAGCATTTAATGTAACGCAAATTGTGTTGTGGTGTATTAAACAAATCAAATTTTGCCATGGAAAAGAAGACAGTTAATCGCGAATCAAGTCAAAGTAATTTTAAGAAGCCAAAGCAAGATTTTTCTTTTTCCATGGCTAAATGTGATGTTTTTGATGTACTACTTAACATTTTGCTTTACTTAAAATTTTATTTTATTATATTTCAAGGAATCGTTCGGTATATTTGGACTGTGTAAATGGAGTAAATAACTTTTTGTTACTTTTTTGCCAACGTTTCGATGGAGTTTCCCGTCTTCTTCAGGGCTATATACATATATTTATAAGTTAAAAATAAGTTATAACATATTATATTAAATGTCTAAAAAAATTACCTGTTAGTATAAAAGTTACATTACATTAATTTTGGAAATTGTTTTTTTGGAGAGTCATCTTGTTATTATTATTATTATTATTATTCACATACGCCCCTCGAGGCTTAAAAGGCATAGAGTAACTAAAAAGCGTTCTCTTGCCGCTCTGTCTGCATTAACCTGCACCACGTCTATTCCCAGAGTCTTTTCTGTGTGGATTGGGCATAGAGTAACTAATAAGAGAGGAGTCGATCCCGTAGTAAAGGAAAGAAACAAGTTCGATTGCAGCGCCGCTATGGGCGTCTAACTTTGTTAAAGCGAACGGCGGAAAATTTAAAAGTACATATTTCATGCGTTTCCAAAAAATTATATTAAATGTTAATTTTTAATTATTAACACTTTATTTTTGTTGTTTCTATTAAAAAATATAAATAAATAAATAATTTTTAATAAAATATATAATAAAAACTCTAAAAAATTAGTGAAAATAAATAAATAAATTCTAAATATCAACAAAAAAAAATAATAAAAATTCAACAACAAAAATAAAATATGATTGATATAAAAATTAAAAATAAATTCCAAAAGAGATCAAAAATATCCAAGATAAAAAAAATATGAAAATAAAAACAAAAATTATCCCTAAAAAAAATATATATATATATAAATACATCATTAAATGTGGCTTCTTGTGAAAATTATGGTGGTATTTACAAAGTTTTTCGGATTGGGCCTTAGCAACTGACTGTCATGCCTGCCATTCATTGGTACACCCTACCCCATACACCCCTGTTTCTACAGTATCTGGCGGATCTTTAAGTTATTTGTTAAACGCGATGTTAACGCGGCATGGCAGAGGGATGGCTTAATTAACAAAAGGCCTAAAAAGGTAAAGTCTAACAATAATCTGTGATCTTTGATGGTCATCCTTACTAAGAGAAAAGGTGTGAAAAGGTGTATTCAGGTGGACCAAACCAATCACACATCTTAGGGAAATGTGTGGGGCTGGCTGCAAGTGGCTATCTCCACGGGCTCCAAGAAAATGTAGTGGTTATTTTTTCGTATTAACTCTGCTCTGTATCGAGACCCTTTTTCCATTTCTTTTAGAGTACGGGCTTAAAGTCTAAGTTCTGAATAAGACAGGAACATTAAGCTGTTATTTTATCCACTTTTTTCGATAAGGGGACCTAAAAGGGATATTTCCAAAAAACACTCTATTTCGAATATTTTCGCAATTACTATACTTTTATTTATTTAAGTGGGATGCGGCAATATTTTTTTAGTTTGTAAGCCTGTACGCCAAATATGTCTGGGTGAAATTGTTTATAACTCAATTCACTTGTTTCACTGTAAGTAACGTTCTTGAAAATCAATTTGGTGGTCGGAGATGTGTTTTACTAGAAATGGTGTCTTGTCGGGAGTATTTTTTCGAAAAGCTATGATAGTAACAGTTTAATGGGCCGAGAGGATTTCACTTTATTTGGGATTTTACCGGGTTTTTAGATTACGATTATTTGTGCAATTTTCCATTCCCCTTAAAAGTATCCAGGTCCCACTACCGCAATAAATATGGCAGTGATTTTAATTATGGCTTTCTATGGCAGTTCTTCTGCTACCGAGTACAAGACCGTGGATTTGCACTTCACAGCATGCAAAATATTTATTTAAATATTTAAATGCACTGCCCCAACTTCCCAACTTCCCAACGTACCCTTCCAGCGTGGGGTTACATGGCTAATAACCTTCTCTGGTCCGGAGTTAGATGAAAAATCATGTATCTCTAGTGGTTCAGAATCCACGCTAAACTGTATGTCCACCTGTAATGGAAGTTGCCAGCAATGCAGCATGATCGCGTGTCTACTTATTGCTAGTATGGCCGCTCTGCTATCCGTGAGGATTAAAATGTTTTTGTTGCAGGTATTGTGACTCAAAATTGCGTTTGCTCCTTTGGTGATGCCTATGATTTCTGTTTGTAGAATAGATGTTTTCCTAGAGATGTGGTTAAGGAGAGGTTTAGTTTCTGCAAGTAGATACCTGCACCTGATCCTTGCTTAGTTGTAGAGCGTCGGTGTAGATGTGGATGTGGATATTTTTTCCACTATCTTCATCCGTCGCTCTTGTATTGCTTGATATTTTGTAGAGTCTATCTGTTTTCCTTCCAAGAAGAGGTGTCATTTTGACTGCTTCTTCCAGTAGGTGACAGTATTTGCCTGCCTTGCCTTCCTTGTACCAGAGTCCTACTGAGTTTAGACGTAGTTCTGCAGCTGTGGCTACCTCCTCTACATATAAGTCAAGTTGTGGGAGCCAGAGCAGTGTCTTTCTCGCTGCAGTAGGTGTGGTTTGCTCTTGTCACGCTGAGACATGCTGTTGTAACTGTGTTAGTTGTTTCCCAGTTGTTTCTAGTCTGGTTCTGGGCCACTAGACTAGTGCTGCGTAGGTTAGCATTGGTCTTATTATTGCCGTTTACAGCCATAGTGCTATCTTTGGAAATAGCTTTCATGATTTCCTCACAGCTCTCCGGCATTGCCAGAGAGACACATATGCCATTTTGTATCAAATATTGAGATGTGAGCCTACTGTCATGACAGCTTACTGTCAAAAATCACTCTCAGGTATTTGACTTCTGACGATGGTTTCAGGGTAGTTTTGAGAAGTTTTGGTAGCCTAAGCTCGCCTACAGTCCTTTTTTCGTGAATAGGACCATTTTGGTCTTTGATAGGTTGATAGTCAATAACTGGTCAGTACACCATTGTTCGATTATTTTTAGGGCTGCTTGCATTAAGTTGCATAGGGGCGTCTCAATCTTACCTGTTAGAAGGATGGTTATATCATCTGCGTATCGCATGGTGTAAAATCCTTAATCATTGAGGCGGTGCAAAAGGCTGTCCACTACTATGTTCCATAGTAGTGGAGATAATACTCCGCCCTGCGGGCAGCCTCTGGCAGCGTTTCCCGTGGCTACGTATTTCCTACACCGACTGTGACTGCTCTTTGCTCTAGCATGTTTGTGATCCATTCACTAATTGTGGGGATTACTTCTTGCATAGAAAGTGCAGTTCAAATTTTGCCAAAAGTGGTTTTGTCGAAGGCACCTTCGATGTCTATGAAAACTCCCAGGGTTGACATTTTATTGTCCAAGGGCCTTTCAATGCAGTCTGCAACTTTTTGCAGTGCAAATTCGGTGGATCACCCCTGAGTGTAGGTATGTTAGTTTAGGTGAATCGGGTTCCTAGTAAGAGCCGTTTTACGAATAGCTCTATCGCACAGTTTTTCCAGAGTTTTTAAAAGAAGGTTAGACTGACGGGCGATATGATTTTGCCTGTGTGTAGTCGACACGTCCGGGATTTGATATAAATATTACTTTTACTTCTCTCCATGCTTAAGGGATGTATCTGAAAGCGATACATGCCCTGAAGATGTTCGATAAGTGGATTATTGAGATGTCCCCACTGAAGAAGTGCTGAAAATATCCCATCCAGTCCTGGAGCTTTAAATGGAGAGAAGCTCATAATGGTCCAAATGATCCGAGTCTTTCCTGTGAGGTGGCCAGCAGGCTTGCAGTACTCCGAGGAGACAGTTGGGAGTCTGGCTTCGGGCCATTCTCGTTCAGAGGCATCGGTACAACCTGGGAAATGGGTCTCAAGGAGTATCTTGGTTGTTTCGGACAAGCTGGCGGTGTAAATGTCATCTTCTTGTTTTACACAGCCTATTTGTTGTGTAGGGTCTTTGTATATGATCTTTTTCAGTCTTGCGGCTGTCGAGGTAGTTTCTAGTTCCTCACAAAAATATCGCCAAGTTTCCCTTTGCAGTTGTCTTATAAGTTTTTTTATATTCCTGTTGGATAGCTTTGTACGCCGTCCAGTCGGATTGGTTTTTGGAATTTTTCGCTTTATTAAAAGACTTTCTAGCCACTCTTTTGAGGCGGCTGAGTTCTCAGCACCATCATGGTTTGGCGTTATTGAGTTTCTCTGCCTGCCTCATGGGGCATGCATCTTTGTATGCTGCTATGGTGTGACATTGAAACTCATTTACATATGTTTTGCCGTCCTCCACCTTGTTAGGTTGTTCGGTACTTATATACGAACGTAAACTCCGCGAGAGGTTGTCTTGGTAGACATCCCTTGGGTAACGGTGAAGCCGTATTTTGGTACCAATTGTATGCGTTTTTTTTAAATTTTATCCATCTATGATCGACTTAGATACGTGCCAGTCATGGATATTGTTGGAAATACGGCTACTTGCCAGTCTGGCTACGAGACGTAACAAACGTAGGTTCCGAGCCTCTGTTTAGGATTTTTAAGTTGGTACTGATAATAAAATCATGTAACGACTTACCTCTTTTAGTGGTGTTACTGCTTTCCCACATTGCGTGGTGTGAGTTGGCGTCACATCCTACAACAAGGTTGATTTTTTACACCGTACAGTGTCTCACCAGGTTTTTCAACTCTTTTGTTGGTGCTGGAGTGTCATAGGGTAGATATGCGGACGCCAGGATGGTGTCCATTTCTTTTCCCTTTGCCGTGAACCTTACCACTGTGATGTCACTGGTGGATAGCTGTGGCATAAGAAATGATGTTATGTGCTTTGGAATGTATATACATGACCTAGGCTTACCATTTGTGGGGTGTATATACACATTCTCCTTTTGTTTGCCGAATCCGCAGACCTTGGATTTTAAAATCCAAGGTTTTTGGATTATGGCGATTGTGTCCTGCATATTGTCCAGAGTGGCAACAGCCGCTCTGTAATGATACAGGTTACATTGTATTATATTTAACGTATTTAACATTGCGGGGGTGGTTGGGGGGCAGAGGTGTCACAGCTCGGATTTAACTCCGGTTTTGTGCCATCCTCGGCCTTCATGGCTACTTCTTCCCTCAATTCGCCCTAGGTGTTTCTTCTTTTCCTAAGTGTAAAAGACGCACCAGCTGCTGACGTATATGTGCTGGTTTTGTGCCGCCAAGCAACTTATTACCAGCTCCATGGTGTCCGGTTTGCTCGGGAGCCAAAGGCGGGCTTTCGTCAGCGTTGGCAGACAGTAGCCAGAACCACTTTTAATTAGGCTCCGGTCCACAGGGCTGGCATTCCGAAGTGCATTTTAGTCAGTTCAGGACGACCTCATCATCACAGGAAATACGTAGTATTTTCTTTGTGTGTGACCACCTATGGAACGTGGGTGTTTTTAACAAAGGGTCGGACAATATCTTGCCCAGCTCCTTTGCCATTTTAGCTTTGACTAGCTCAGCTTCGTCCTTGGTGATGAGGAAGAAGAGGACCGGGTCCTCTTTTTTGATTCGTGCTGACCCTCTTTGGAAGGGTACTTCCCAGAGCCCAAGGGTTTTGAGTGTACAGCTTTCTTTGAAGGGTGCACCTTCTTTACAAAAGGAAAGTGGCTTCCTTGCTGCGTTGCAGCTAGGGCCTTCCTTGCCTTTCTCCTTCGTTTCGCCTTGGCACCACAAATCGTTCGCTTTGGTTGGACGAAGGTTATTAATATGCTTTGTAGGCTATTATTTATTTTATTGATTGGTAGAGTTGCCCTCGTATTAGTGTTAGTCGGTATGCCCAATTAATGTGCTTTGTGTTACAATCTCCTCCAGCTAAAAATGTCAAGGTTAGTGTGTTAAAGAACATGTAAAATTCCTGTCTGTCTATCACATGTTTTTGGGGTTATAAATTGCCTATACGGTCTATTTAGTTCAACTACAAAGCGGGTTGCCTTTATGCTAGCCGTTGTGTATTTTTGTATTTCTTGGTGCCTTATTGTTTTTCTTATTAAAACAACGGTGCCCCCATTTGCTTTGTTATTTGGATGTTTTGTATATATTGTGTTATCTTCTATTCTGATATAGTTTTTTGATGTCATTCTAGTTTCTGATATTAGCATGATTTCTATTTTGAGTTTTTGTCTTTGTTTAGGCAAGCTGTTGGCGTTCTACGATGAAATTCGCAGAAATTTTGTTATTTTATTTACTGACGGCCATTGTTTTAATTAGGTCGAACATTTGATCCAATATTTTGTACATTAGTTTCTTTGTTATTTTTTTAAAATGGCTTAGCATTTGGTCCATAACTATTAATATATTTGGTTCTTCTTGTGTTTGACTTTGGCGTGTAATGTTTTTTGTTACCATATATTTCTCCATTTGAGGTTATTTAATCTGCCTTTTGCTGTTACTTTCTATATTTTGTTCTGTGTTGTACCATCGTGTTTTCATGTTAGGATTAAACATTTTCTGCTTATACTTCTGGTATTTTTTGCATCTCTTGTAACTAGCAAGGTGGACTTTGTTACGAAAACTGTTGGGGTGGTCGTTATTTTGGCGATGTTGGAATTTCTGCGATCTCACCCTCTAATTCGTTTTAAAAAGCAAAAAAAATAAGATGTGCAAAGTTACAGCCATTTGTTTTAACATTAACCCCTGACGGTAGACAGATTTACTTTTACGTTTATTTACAAAGTAAATTAAAATATAGTAATCGCGACAATTTTCAAAATCACGATTTTTGCGGAAATATCCGTTTTCGACCTCCCTCATTCAGATAAAGTTGATTTCGAAGTGGTGTCTGTGTGTGTGTCTGTCTGTGTCCTCCCTACAGCCCAGACGGCCAAACTGATCGTTCTGAAAATTCATATTTCAGCTTTTAACAAAAATTGGGAGGTCCCAGTGACTTTTGGCTAAAATCCAAAATTTTGCAAATATTTGAAAATCTATTGAGTTTATGAAAAATCATAAAGGTTCAAAAGTGTGTAAAAATAAATTTTACACAAATTTTGTTCCTATCATTTTTTTACAATTTAACATTTTAAGAACTCATTGTGCATCATAAAATAGTAAATGAAATACGTGTCTAACCAGACATCCATATTTTCAATTGGCTTAAAAATGCATTCTGGAGACTTATAGCCAAAATTTTTGTTTGGTTGAAATTTTGGATTGGAAATTGGTTTTCTGATGTATTTTGAAACGCTGTACACGTATTTGACATCCAAAATTAGTTTTGACAAAGGACAACTG